>JAXGGA010021995.1:0-15708 GCA_038373865.1 Uloborus plumipes | reverse complement strand
ATTGTCCGCAGTCTGCACCATGAATTCCCTCCTTCTCTACCCAACATTTGTTTGAAACTTGACTGCATTACAATGTATGTTGCAAACAAAATAATATTGCATCTTTATTTCACTCACGCCACATGCATATCAAACACCGAGAATGCAAGGGGCACATTTTTTTTTTACTCTATGGAATTTAGTTCTAATCAATTAAAAAAGTGCCTCTTTCATTCTCAGTCTGCACGTAACCAGTGAACTATATTTTGAGTTTTGATTAAGTCTATACGGGTTTTAATCAAATCAGGCCATGATTCCCCCCCCCCCCTCAGAAAAAAACCTAAACGCCAATCAAACATGAGTCACGTTTCTTTGCAGAGTAAATAGTGAATGAAATTTAAACTCTTTTAATGCGGTAATCTATATACATAAATGACTACTTTTTGTACGTATGTCCGGGATAATCTTCTAAACTACTGGACCGATTTTAACCATTTTTTCACCGTAGATAGCTACAGTAACAGGGAGCAGGATAAGCTATAATTTATTTCTAAAAAGCTTAGTTTAAAAAAGTTATTACGGAAAATAGTAAATTTCATGTCATTTCCTCATTAAATGATCAAATTTTCAACCCATTGTTGCAAAATTTGGTTGCTTCGCAACAACAATATTAATAGCAATCATGATGAAAATTTTGAACCAAGGCTTCTCTGGAGTAAGTATGAAATTCATTGCTTTCTTAGGATTTTTATATTCATCTATGCCAATAATAGATAATGGGTTAAATAAAAAGAGAATTGATTTTGGCAACAGTTAAAACATAGAAAGTTATTTTTTGGAAAATCACACGGATAAAAAAATAACACATTTAAGTTTGTGATTTCACGTTCTCCTTCACACCCAGTTAATCTACCGCATGGTCACAAAAAAATAGCTTTGAGAAATATGATTCTACTGGGCTTAGTTGAAAATCATATATTATTTTTTTTTTTTTTTTTGATTTGGCATGTTGCATTTAAACCCGTGTAGTTAGGTTAATTCAAGGAACTGGAAACGCTGCAGGACTACCATATTTGGCGTTTTATCGCTTGCTTGAAAGATTCAAATAATTCACTTCAACGATACCGCTAAAGCAAGCACGTGCTCTTTAAATCGGTCACAGTCAAAAAATGATTTCAATGAAATATATCATTAATATTATTTTTAAGCATGTTTTTAAGTTTTTTTTTTTTTCGTTTGAAAACTTCAAAAAATGTCCTGAAAATTGGTAAAAAGTGTAAATATTTCCCAGATTTATTTGATAATACTGAGTGAGGTAATATATGACAGAAAACGAAGACATTATTGGAGTTTAGTCATTTATATTTTCTCAATGAATTCATTCAGGATATTGATTGCACGAATTCAATAGAACGTTGGCAGTCTTTTTCAAGATATGTAAATGGTAATTCAATAATAAGTGGAGAACTAATTGTTTTAGGTGTTACTAAAGAGTCCCTTACTCGCTATATTTGCAAAGTCAAATGCAGCGCTGGTCTGGGACCAAGGGCCGCCGCGAGCTGAGGACTTGATAGTTTGGTCACCGAGACCCCCTCCCCCCTATAAAACTTATTAAATTTAGACTACTCCCTCGGAAGGCCCCCAAAAAGACGGGCCCGTTACCAACTGGGCTGACAAATGGCTTTTCGTCTGCCCCAAATTTCCAAGAAAGAAGCGATGATCATACGTCCCAGAAATTTGATAACTCTCCATAAATTTGAATTTTTGTCTGTTTGACGAACTTTTTTTTCATCGAACCCATACTGCTACTTTTGGATTTCGGGTTATGTCTCCTCCAAATTTAAATTTAATACTATAATTTCTGCTATCTCCTACTAGGAGGGGCAAAAATGCTTTTTTAAGGCAGTTAAGAACTTTTTAGGGTCAAATTTGTCTGAAACTTCCACATACCGACGTCCTTCCATAAAAACAAGAAGCAAGATTTTCAAAACCTCTCATCGTAAATCCGCAGGAGAGTTTGGGGGAAAAACACTGGCATTATATGTTTGGTTTTTGTTTTTTTTTACGTGAAATTGCTTATTGTGATGTTAAAGGCAAATACTGATCTAGGCTCGCTCAAAAAAAAAAAAAAAAATCCAAAGTAGCTAAAAAAAATCTCGCGTACAAAACAGGAAAATTCTTTCGTTTTTTAGAATTTGACGAAAGAAGCCAGGAAAAGCGAAAAAATAGCTAAACAATAGTAAAAGTGGATCCAGGTAGCTAGGGGATGTCCCCCCCCCCTTTCAAAAAAAAAAAAGCTCCCACGTAGCTATATAAACTTTGCCAGACACATCAGTGTGGGAAAATTATTCTTCCGTTTTTCTGAACTCAACGAAAGTAGATGTGAAAAGCGGAAAAATAGGGAAACAACAGTAAAAGCGGATCGTCCGGAAAGTGGACTAGGGGATTGCCCCCCCCCTTAAAAAAACCTTCCCAGTGTGCCTAAAAATGTTTGGCGTTTCATACAGGATAATATTTTTTCGTTTTTCAGAACTTGAGGAAAGAAGCTTGGAAAAGCTGGTAAATAGAGAAACAATGGTAAAAGCGTACTTAAAGTGGACTAGGGACTAAAGGACGAATCTAACCCCCCCCCCTTTCAAAAAAAAACTATCAGGGGCAGGTCAAAAACTTAGGCAGACAGTGCAGGAAAATTCTTTCGTTTTTCAAAACGTAAACGAAAGAAGCCTGGAAAAGCGGAAAAATAGGGAAACAACAATAAAAGCCGATTTACAAGAGGACTGGGGAATTGTTCCCCCCTTCCCTCTAAAAAAAAAAAAGTCAAAGCGGATCTTTGAAAGGAGGGATGGGGTTTTTAAATGAAGAAAATAAGCACATGCTTCAAAAATAGACGGAAGTTCATATTCATATAAGAAAAAACTTTCGTTTTCATAAGTTTCCTAAAGGTTTCGATTTCAGGTGTGGTTTGATCTATCCGAATTTGAAGCACTCGATGTCTTTCAGAGTTACATCATTTGGAACATATCAGAGGGTGGGAAGCATGTATGTAAATCTTTGGTTCATGCTGTAATTGCAGAAATAGAAGGTATAATCACGGGCGGATCCAGCTTCTGGTTAAGAAGAAGGCCATGAGCGATTTTTTGCCATAAATAGAGCGTGTAGGCGACAATTTTTTCAAAATATAAGTTCTAAAACATTGTCTTAGCCTAATTTTGGTGTCTCTAGGGGGAGGGGGGTCATGATCCCCCCTGGATATAATGTAGTAAAAAAAAAGGATATCATGCGATGAAACTTTAAATAAAGAAAATGGGTAATTTAGATCAAAATATTGAAAATGGTTATGTTATTTTATTTTTCTGTCAAACATATCATGTAATAGGGAAAGATGTACATTCACCCATGCACAAGGAACTTATTGTATATATTGAAAAATGATTGACAGTTGAACCTCCTTATACCAAGCCTCCGGTTTACTCTTATATAATGTCTCATTTTTTTCTAAAAGTTCTGCGAGTAGTAAAAGTTTGTGTAGAGACGTTACTTCAGAATTCTATTCCCAACCTCTTTGTCTCTTTAAAAAAAAAACTGAGATTTTAGCTGAGTTTAACTAGGTATCAACTCAAAGTCAATCTTTTTTATTACTGTCAATTTCTAGATAGTAGAAATTAGGTTTTCACTGTTCTATTGTTAAGTTATAAGGAGAGTGTAGTATGAATAACAATTTTTAACTGTCTCTGTTCTTGTTCGTGGTATTCAGATCAATCTAAACTGAAATTCACTTCCTCTATTTTTGTTTTAAAATCAAAGTTACTGGGATATTAAACCCATCTTTTAAAAAGGATGGGAGATAGAGATGAGTTCGGGCTCACTTTTGAAGGCCCGAACCTACCCGAGCCCGAGTAAAATGGTCTTGTTTTGAGCCCGACCCAGCCCAAGAGTATCAAATATCAATATATATTTTTTATTTCCACTTGATATGCACTGCCATATGGTATATCGTAATAGCAATCGCAAATATATTATAAGTGGGTGCTATCTTTTTGAATTATTATTATTATTGCTGCCATTAAGAAAAACGGTTCTGAAGCTCTTTATGTACCCCAATATTTTATTCCGTGAACATTGTATTTGTATAAAAACTGACTATCTTAACATGAGATCGAGCCCGAGCCCGAAAGCTGATTGAAGTTAAAGGGCCCGAGCCCGGCTCCTCTCTAATGGGAGATATAAAATTTATATCAGCCACTCAGTAGCTATTACTTTCTTGTAACTGAAGTAAATTTTATTTTTATAATTGTAACTTTACATAACTGTATAATTAATTTAAAATAATAATTCATTAGGTAAATTTAGCATAAATTTTAATTGCATGAATTGAGAGACACAACACACTTATAAACACATATAATTGAGCAATTTATTCATTGTCATACATAAAGGTCAAAAACATTACAAATAAAGTTTCAATCATTTTTATTGCAATTATTGAGTTTATGTTTTTAAATGTTCGGTATTACATGCTTGATCTTGATTGTAATTTCAACTGCACTAAAAACATATTACAAGCATGGCAGTGCATTTATAGGTAATACATATAGTTATTAATACATGTGATTTAAAATGCAAACGTTTTGAATTCCATTGCTTGAACTTAGAATTTCAGTAATTCTGCATTCTTTCTACTTTTGAAAATGTCAGTTAAATCTGGAACGTAAGTTCAATTCTGCATCTGTGAAATTTATCCACTTTTCTTCCAAGAAACTTTGAAGAGATTATGCAAACCGAAAAGCATAAACAAAAAGGCCGGCATTAATTAAAAGCAAATCTTCCTACTAGTATATAACTGCTCCGAAAAATGTTATACAATTTTCCTTCACACTTTATCCAGGCTTAGGACTGGCAGCTGCAAATGCTGGCGTGTTTAAAAATTGTATTAAGAAAAAAAAAAACATATTTTAAACAATAATTGTGGCATGAAATAAACTATTGCATAAACATACACTAGGATTCCCACTCCACATGCAGACTAGTATTGATCTATTTTAGCTTTGTGAGTTTCCTCTCTGTAATAAAGAGAGAAATTTGATTAGTTGTCTCTAAATGAGAGATGTTCCAATTCAAGCATTGGGATTTGAAACTGCCGTAAACAGTTTCGCTGAGAGGCTTAGAATGAAGTCTCAACTGTAAAATAAATTATGAAAATCAAACAGAATAATTTGGGCAGTTAGAAAGAAGTAGCACATAAATTATCCTCAAATTCCAAGCAGACAAAAGACCCCCTTTTTTTTTAAAGATTTTTTTTTCTTTTTTTTTTTAAATAAGCTCTTTGTCTGTCAGCTATATTTCCTACAAAATCAATGCACAATGAAGTTTTTCTTTTACATCATAAGTTACATTAATAAATATAAATTAATAATAATATAATAATAAATAGCAATATCCAAATGCTAGCTTATTCCTTTTACCTTTCTACAATCAGTTTCAAATAATCGCTTAATTCTACTATTGAGAATTTTTGCTGCTCAAAATAACAGACATATACTCCACAATTCATATTATCACTTTGCATGGTATGAGGAGGATAACTTATACTAATATTATCAAGATTCAGAAGTGAACAAGAAAAGTTTCTCCATAACATTATAAAATTCGAATAACTATCTAAACTATGCAACCCTTTAGGATCATAAAAGTTAATCATTCTAACTTGTACTCGAAATAACAGTAAAACCCAATGATTATGGATATTTGCAGGTATAAAAACATGATCCGCACAAGAAAGTTCTTCTCTCTTGTAGAAATCGCACAACTCGTTCTTTTGGAGGAGCTGACTATGATATGATTTTGCAACAAGTCAATTACTACTTACAGAATTTCTTGTTATATGTTGTAGGTAGCCATCTACAATGCTGTCAAATAACCAACCATTTCGAAAGATTCCGCTTTTCAACTTTAAAATACTTTATGAGCAGATATATTGGGATCTAAAGATTTTAATTCCAAAAATGTTATGGGTACATCTCCTACTCTAACAATTGTTATATCTAAGTTAAGAACATGTTCAACACTGGGAGTAAAAATTCAACTAGTTATTTCATAAATTGGACTATCACTTTTAGAGCATGCTGGATTATCAAAAACTAAACGTTTCTTCTCGGGACTATTGTTAACACTTGGAGTGCTTGAAACTAAAACTTACAATAGATGCTGGACTATCACTTTTAGAACATGCCGGATTATTAAAAATTATATGTTTTTCCTGGGGAAAACCGTTAACATTTGGAGTGCATACAATTCTAGTACTTAACTCAGGTAATGGACTATAACTTTCAGAACATGATGGATTGTCAAAAATTAAAAGTTTCTTCTTAATTTCTAACTTTTCATCTCGATTTTGACAGGAAAAATCCTTACGTTTAACACCTTTTGAAGTCTTGGCTTTAAATGTGGTTTGCTTAGTGAAATTTATATTCGGAGCCATTTAAACTGATGATACTTTACCCTGGTTAGAATTAAGATTCTGAACATAAAATACATTAATTGTAATTTTCTAAATAACATCACATGCACAATAAGATATCAATTTATGCTATTTTAAGCAATTACTTACTTTGGTGGCTAAATCACTAATTTTTGACTGGAAAGAGTTTCCTTAGCTTCTTGGGACAGTACCACAGTACTTTTCGACGAATGAAGAGAAACAACTTCACTGTACAGTAAAGCAGCAGACGGCCTACAACCTGGCGATTTTTGCAGAGGGGTCCTAGAAGACAAAATAGCCTTTAGTTTTCACTTCATCAATATTTCTTTAATATCACAAGAATAAAGCAAAACACAGAAATTTGTTCATAACTAGCCAAACTTGTTACTTATTTTGGTGGGTGAATTACCAAATTTACCTTATTGGAAAGTGGTACCTACTTTCCTTAGGAAACGGAAGATTCGCGCAAAGTTCGAGCAATAAGCAGACGCATTATAATTCACTATGTAAAATTCAGGTCAAAATTAATGAATTAAAACATTAAGGTCAAATGTAACACAGAAATGCCGGAAATAAACATAATTTACGTACCTATATGTAGAAAAAGACAGCCGTAATGGTGTAAATTCAGTGATGAAATTTTCTTTGTCAGCCTTTTGATGTTTATTCCTGGAAAAGAAACAATATTAATTTTGTGATCGGACGATTCTATTGGCAAATATTGTGATAAATATTTGACCATAGAATCCCCAGTAACAAGTACACGCATAATTTGCAATGAAAAATAGAAATTAAAACAAATGAATTAAATCATAAAAGTAAATTATAAAACAAAAAATAAACAATTTTCGCAAATCCGATGACAACGTGGTCGCCTCGTGTTATGATCAAATCAGGCGTAAACAAACCCAGGGCTATAGAAAGGAGATAAGGGCTGGTTCACGCGCCGCATTTTACTGAGGCAACGCTTTCCCCCTCCGTGACGTCACCGCGCGGACTGCGGAAGAGGCTTTATGCGAAGGGAAAGATATAATTTATATTGAATGTTAATTTCGAATGTTATTAATTTCCGTAAAAATTGGTTTGTTCCCCTTGTGGACACTGATGGCAAAATATACTTTTTTTTTATATAACTCATCACATATTTTTAATATTTTATTTATGCTGTAAGAAATTTCAAGACAAAATATTATTTACTTAAATGATTACAATCCTGTTTAGCTTCCTATTAAATACAATTAGAGGAATGTCATCGATGTTTTACACAGATTAGCAATCAATATGAATATACTGATCAAAAAAATTTTTAATCTGAAAGAAACTTACTTTTAAATTTCTACTTTGCTTTTTTTTTTTAATCCTATCCATTTTTTTTCATCTTTTGAGTGCTTTTTCGTTTTGAAGTTACAGGTCTATTTCTATTTAAATGTCGAATTCTTATGAATGTCCTCTTCAGCCTCCCATTTCAAATTTGTCGACTCGGTCATCAAAGCGTTAATTTGACCTTTTGTGAACTTTCAATTTTGTACTTTCAATTTTAACTTCTAAATTATGTGTGTTTTTTTTTATTTGACTTTAACTTTTTGATTTCTTTTTTCTACTCTCGAATTTTCTTCAAATGTTTTTTTCTGCACACTTGCAATCTTGTTATTCTTTGAAAGAGTCTCTTTTTCATTTAACATTTTCCTCCAGTAATGAACAATTATTGCAGACATTTTCACTTTGCTTTGAATGATTAGCGATATTTTTCTTCGGACTTAGATTTTTTGAAGTACATAAAGCACTAGCAATCAGGCCCCGATTAAGCCATGAAGTTAGGGGAAGCTTTGTCTCATTTTGAGGTCCCCTGCTTTTTGAGGCATTGGGGGGAGGGGTATCTATATATACTCTTGGGACATTGAAACAAATCTCGCTAGGGGTACACATCATTTCTAAGAGCTTCCCAAGCAGAACTCAGATTAAAGTCTGTCCCCTTAAAGAATTTTCATACATAATACACATGGTTGCATTGCAATTCTATAATTGGAGTTAAATTAGATTTGTTACTTCACAGAATTAATAAAACATAATAAAGTCCAGTGTAAAAAAAGTAGGGTCAAATCCCACATTTAAAAATAGCTTGTGGTGGGATTTATGTTTATGAAATGCGTCTTAACTTTTAAAACTTTCCAGAAAATTTTTATTGAACCAATTCTAATGCTTACAATTAGCCTTTTGCATGCATTTAAAAGCAGAAAGTAGAATTTTAAATCACAAGTTTTCAGTAACTTTTGGGGCCCCCTGATATTTTTTTAGGGAAGCTCAAGCTTCCATTGCCTTTTGGATAATCAGGCCCTGCTAGCAATTACTTCCCGCTTCTTCTGCCTTTCTTAGCAAGCAGAATTGATTTTTAAACTGCAGGATACTGGTATATTTATTTTTGCTTAGCAAAAGGTTGCAAAAGTCTTCTGACAGGCAGTCCAAGAAATCTGTTCTTCATGTCATCTTCGTAGTCCCCTTTAATGAAATGTTCACTGCAAATTCTTGCATGTGTAACGTTCACAGGATCATTTCGGTGACATTTTTGCACCCATTCCTTGCACAGTTTGTCATTTCCTTTAGGAAACACGTGAAAAATAATATTTTTCCCCTTGGAATTTTTGTGATTGTTCTTGCACGATGGTATTGCACACTGACATATCGAAATGAGAGAGAACAAAAAATTAAGGCACCTGGGATATAGCACTGAAATCGAAACCGTTTCTTATTGCTTTGCTTCCTTCTCGGCAATCCGCGCGGTGACGTCACGAGGGGGAAAAAGGTGACTCGGCGGCGCGAGGGAAACTTCAAAGGCGTGACCTAGCCCTTATCTCCTTTCTATAGCCCTGAAACAAACCTGTGAGTGATCAGTTCTGTTCATAAGCGTTCCGAAATGCTGCCATGAGGCTTGGCGACGAGTACTCTTTGGCGAGATTTCTTGGCGGTTTCCGGTTCCTATAATCTGCAAGAATCAAACCCGTGCGACGCCGGGCACATCAGCTAGTAAATCAATAAACATCAATATTTTAACTAATTAAAACTTACGATATCGTTGCCAACAACATCGCGTGAACTTAAAAATAAATAAATGAATGTATATCTCAGCCATATTTTTTATTTTTCTTAATTGATAAAAGCAAGCTGTAATAAATGTCAGTTGTAAACTAAGAATTGACAGTGGTAATTGGTACTGAACAATTTTTCTGCTACATTAATGCAAGCAATTGTAACATTCAAAATAATCCAAATTTATGCCGTGCGCTAAGTTAGGAGTTTCCCAAACTGGGCACCGTAAGGATAGACGTAATTTATTAAGATTTCAGATCATATAAGTTATAGAATAAACATTGATTCAAATCCTTGAGTTTTTAGGAGAGAAGAAATCATTTGCATTAAACTTACATTGTTTATTCGTTACTAATAAACATATGTAAAACTCATAAACGTACAATAGTAAACATGAACTGTTTCATGCAACACAATTAGCTGAAGCATTGGTTATATTGATTTCAAAAGCATGCAGTTGAGCTCTTTTATCAAAATGGCAGAAGAAAATTAACTAAAAACATTTATACGTTTATGGGTATTATATGCAGTTACAAAATTGACAAATAAACAAACTAAATAGAATAAAAGGAAAAAAAAACGTATTTTTAATGTTTTAGGTAAAAGAAAAAAATATTTTGAAAAAAATAACAAATGTAAAAAATTTCAATTATTATAGGGAGAGTTACTAATTAAAGGAAAATAAGATTATTCTAAGTGAATAGGCTTTCTTTTCATGTTCTATAAAAATACATTTGAAAATTTCAAAACATTTCTATAAAACTGATACACTAACATACTATGAATGACATAATCTATAACACTATTATTACAACAATGATTAAAGTGGAATGTGTTTTGAAATAACATCACAACAAACGAAATTCACGGTTCATTGAAGTTCGTTGTATCGGGATTTCACTGTATTATGAATTCCACATTTCATTATGCATTCATTTTTTAAAGAAATTTGACGAGTCTCGCTTTTAAAGACAAAGTTTTCAAAAACATTTGCTGAACTTCAGAAAGCATTCTCTGTGTGTGTACATTTGTCGAAATATGTAAGACATATAAAACAATGAAAAATATTTTAGTAAGTATCTTGTGTCTTGAATACGATTCAGTTAAAAAGTATTTTTTTTTCTATTTAATACTGGAAGGGAAGAAATGTCAACATTATAAAAACGTTCATAATACTTTAAACAAATAATTCGACTTCGAACTATCCTCTGAATACTATTTATTTTCTACACACGAAGCGAGGGATGTGGATTTACTTTCAAAAGCACATTCTTAAAGCCTCAGGAAAAGAGGAGACGAGACAGCCAGCGGGGAGTGTTAATGAGGTGGCTGTAAATCTTTTCACCCCATAGTGTTTTCCCCTAGACGAAAGGAGGATCCGTGGAGAGGCGTGGCTAGTAGACGAATTCAGCTTTTTTTGGAAATATTTTCAAAAATTGGCGTCCTGTTTTGATTTAAAAATTGGTCGCATTTTTACAAACGAAGTCTCGGAAGAAAACTGGAAATGTTTTGAGTGTCTTCTAAAAGTTAAAATTTCGATAGCGTGATTCGCTAACTTTTTATTGAGCGAAATGTGCAACAGTACCTTGTTTTTGAGGAAATTCATTTTTTGACGATTTTTTAAAAATCGAGAAATGCAAATTTCTAAAAAGTAACAAGTAAAAACTCAGAAATAGGCTTGAAAAATACTCGAAAAAAAAAAATCGGAGTCAAAAACTTAAAAGGAAGTTGTAAAACCGTTAGTCAATTTTTCCCGTAGGTTAACATTGGATCTGAAGCTTTCAGACTCTGTGTGAAGAGGAGCCTTAGCAATTTGAAGCTATATGGCAGATCATTTTTTTCTTTTGCCAAAGAAATTTTTTTTTTTTTTTTAGTCATTTATAAATGGCTTGTGCCTAAATAAGTAATACTTGAGAACACACAATTAGATGGAGAACAAATGAAAAAATACAATTAATTGGTGGTAAATATTAAAATTAATTACCAAAATTCTGAAGTATCGGGACTGATTTGTACCATTTTCGCTGAAATGACCGAAAGATTAAAATTAAAAATTATTCTAAACATATTCACTTTAAAAAATAAATTAATAAACACGTATCTAAATAATTAACTTAAAGTTTTACTTAAATTCCGAAAAACAAACAACACTTACTAACGATGCAAATTAACATCTTAAATACAGTCGAGTCTCAATAGCTCATAGTCCAAAGGGACTGGCTAGAGTTATTGATAGTTCGAGTTACAAGCAGTTCCTACCGTCTTTTCAAGAATTTGGGACCAAATGAAAACTTTGAAATAAAAGTATATTTGAGTTTATAAAGCTTCGAGTTATCGAGCCTCGATTGAATGTTATTGAGGGTCATGCTCAACGTGTTCTCGAGGAGTTACAGAGCGGCGTGACAGACAAAAACAGATTCTAATAGCAGAGAAATATCTTTTCTGAAAGGAAGGGATTACAAAAATAAAGAACAAAACCAAGTGCAAGATTCAAAATTTCTTTACACACATTCAAACTCTCTTTCAAAGAAAAAGCAAAGCTACGTTGCTACAATTCATGGGGACAGATATTTACATTATCTAGAACAGTGGCATAATCTGGGGGGGGGGGCAAGTGCCCCCCTACTTTTTTTGGTTCAGGGGCAGAGTTATTATTTTGCCCCCCTAGTTTTTAAGTGAAAAAATTTTTTAATTGTTTGTCAAATGATGCATATTTTATTTTCAAACGAGAAAAAATGTAATTTCCTAAATGTAACCATTGTAGGAGAAGACGGGACACAGAGACAGTCTCGGTACAAGGAAGCATCCTCTCTTCCTCATAGCGAGCCCCCACCCCCTTTTCCTCGGAAACTGCTTAAGCAATAAATAGGGTCTGATTTTATCCATAAGACCTCCCTAGACACACATGGTCAAACAAGGGGCTCTGAAAGGACAAAATCTATTTAATTGACGTTGCTTAAGGTATCTTTGAAAAAAGCAATTTGAACGAAAAAAGATGATAAAATTGCATAATAAAACAATACTTATAGCTGATACTTGAAAGTTGTTTGGCAAATTTAATTGATGTTTTTCTTTTTCAATTTCTTTTTATTATTTTTTAAAGAAACATTTACATGACATTTTTTTAAATACACTGCTCGACATTGAAAATGCAACACCAAGGAGTGGTCAGAAATTCATGCAAATTTTACCGTAGACGCACGTCACTGAGTTATGCAAATGATATATGCGCAGCTCTCCGACGCACGTGAAGTAAGATATAAGAGAATGAAGTTGAAAAGTGGGCTATGTTCATGTTGGTTTTTCTGCCAGACTTATTATCGTAGAAATTTGGTTTTTGTCTCGAAGGATACGTGTGATAGGAGGAAATGCCACGCCGTCCTCAACGAAGACACTTCCAGCATATAGACGACTTTACAAGGGGTATGGTGATCGGACTGAGAAGGGGAGGTTGGTCCATACGTCAAATTGCAGCTGATACCCACATGGATGCAAGCACTGTGCATCGGCTGTGTCGGAGATGGTTGGAAAGAGGAAATGTAGCCACATTGAGGGGTGCAGGTGCAGCCAGAGTGACGTCAGACCGCTTGGATCGACGGATTCACCGACAAGCTGTGGCGGACCCGCAAGTCACTAGTACGTCGATTCTGCAGCACGTGCAAGGTACCCTGGATGTTCCTGTGTCGACCAGAACCATTTCCCGTCGACTGGTTGCACGTGGCCTGCAATCACGGAGCCCGCTAAGAAGTCTGCCATTGACCTCACAGCACAGACTCCAACGTTTGGAATGGTGCCGGAACAGAGCGACGTGGATGGCAGAATGGCAAACCGTAGTGTTCTCATAAATCCCGCTTCTGTTTGTCCAGCGATAGTCATCGCATACGTGTGTGGCGTCGACTTGGAGAAAGATCGAATCCGGCAGTAACTGTGGAACGCCCCACAACGCCCCGACAACGTGGCATAATGGTTTGGGGCGCTATTGCATACAATTCCGTATACCCTCTAGTTCGTATTCGGGGCACTATGACGGCCCAACGATATGTAGATAATGTACTGCGGCCGGTGGCAATTAGGGATGGAACGGATATCCGGTATCCGGCATATCTGGCTGGTTTTTTAGTTATCCGGTATCCCCGGATATCCGATCCGGCCAGGCCTCTCCGGATCGGATATCCGACAGATTTTTGTAAGATATCCGGCCGGTTATTCGGTGCTGTTTTGGGCGATATCCGGTATTGGTGTAGAGGTTATCCGGTATGATGAGAGGGTTTAATTGGAATATTTTTTTGCAAAATTTCCAGTTAAAATTTTTTTGTTTGATAAACCTTGTAGTTGGTGTTAAGCGAACTGACAGTCGATCCCGGCAATGGGAGATTCCTCATTTTTTCAGAAAAGAAATGTGCATCCAATCTCAATTTGTATATACACTGGCGGAAAAAAAAAATCCCAACACCAAGATAGACTTGTGTTAGATAAACGAAATTTGGTAGGCGTGTTTATACAACTGAAAGATGACATCGATTGAAATTTCGCGCTC
This sequence comes from Uloborus plumipes, assembly GCA_038373865.1. Lineage (NCBI taxonomy): Eukaryota > Metazoa > Arthropoda > Arachnida > Araneae > Uloboridae > Uloborus > Uloborus plumipes. Next base: position 1,630 of record JAXGGA010021995.1, on the reverse strand, counting down.
CGCGCATAAGTGTGGCGCAGCTGGCGTCACTCAGAACATGCAAATAAGGCTTGTTTTAAAAGCGTGTTGTGAAGCTCGTGAGTATTTTTCGGTGAAATTTGACGAATTGCGTTCATGTTAGCCAGGAATGCCTTTAGGAAGACGAAGAAGCCATTATCAACAGCTCACTGAGTTTAAACGAGGTCGTACAATTTGACTATGAGAAGGTGGATTTTCATTTCGCGATATTGCAGAAAGACGGCGGGAATGTTTCCACCATGCATGATTATTGGAAGCTATGGTCAAGGGATGGTACTACCTCAAGAAGATCGAGTTCCATGCTGCCACGTGGCACGACTGAGAAGGAAGATCGCCGAATCTTGCGTACGGTTGTGGCGCATCGTACTGCATCTGCGGCTGACATTCAAGCTGTAGTTAGTACCGTCGTGACCCAAGGAACTGTAAGAAACTGTTTACTTCAAGGACAGCTCCAAGCCAGGCAGCCTGTAGCCGGTATTCGATTGACTGCAAACCATTGCCGTTTCTGACGGCAGTGGTGCCAAGACAGATGTCAATGGAGGTTGGATTGGAGATCTGTTGTAATTTTTGATGAAAGCAGATTCTGCCTTAGTGCCAGTGATGGCTGTATATTGGTCAGAAGGAGGCCAGGGGACCGTCTGCATCCAAGCGGTCTACGGCCTAAACACACGGGACCCACACCTGGAGTCATGGTCTCTGGGGCAATTTCCTACGACAGCAGGGGCATTCTTGTGGTTACCACAAACTCACTGACTGAAAATTTGTCGTCAGTCTGTTAATTTAACCAGTAGCACAGCCCTTCATGAGTAGCATTCAAGAGGGAGTTTTCCAACAGGATAACGCTCGCCCTCACATCGCTGCTGTAACGCAATGTGTTGGGATTTTTTTGTCCGCCAGTGTACTTTAACTTGCAGAGACATTAAAAACGTCGATTAAGGTTCATATCCGACCCCTCCTCTTCTATCGCGTATCTCTGCTACTGGAAAGTTGCCAATAATTTCTTCCTCTTTAGTCCGAGAGCTAACTGTCAAAAATCAAAGGAATACTGCAAATCGTGATAAGAAGGTGCCACTTGGTAGGAATGTTGCTAATGGCTATACAATGAAATTAAGACCCAGAGGCACTTTCAAAAACCGTTTTAATCCAAGATGGCGGCCTATGCTACTGCTTTTGCAATTTAACTCACACAAAAGAGGATTTTATATGTTTTTCAGGCCAAGGATTTCATTAAGTATGTTGAAAAAAAGCTAAATGTTCATTCTGATGTTTAGTTTTTTATTTATTTTTAAGAATTATATTGTTTACGAGAAGACTACATGTAGTATCCAAAATCTTTTAGGGGTTTAGCCCAAAGGCGCCGGCCCCCCCCCTGGGCCCCCCCAGGGTTGGGGTTGGTCCCCCAAACCCCCTAAAATTTTAGTCCCCTTTTGAACTCAACCCAAAAACCCCTCCCGTTGGGCCCTGCTATTGTTAAAAATCATTCCGAAAGGCCCTTTTTAGTCTTTTGGAGGGACGACAAAAAAAAGCCGAAAAAATTTCACTTCCGGAAATTTGGGGGGGCCGGTTGGTGGAAATTTTTTTACAGAGCTTATGTACATATAAAAAGAACAAA
>JAXGGA010021994.1:0-15712 GCA_038373865.1 Uloborus plumipes | reverse complement strand
GGTGGCTCAGTCATGGTATGAGGCGCTTTTTGCTTCGACGGACAAACTTCTCTTAGCTTTCTAAAGGGTAGACAAATTTCAGAAAGGTATCAAGATACCCTGAGACATTTGTTACCATTTGGTGAAGTCCTAGGTGGTCCTGATTGGATTTTTCAGCAAAACACCGCTTCAATACACAATTCCCGTAGTACGAAAGAATGGCTTGCTTCTCAAAATATTAGTGTAATGAACTGGCCAGCACTCAGCCCGGATCTAAATCCCATAGAAAACATCTGGGGAATTTTCGTACGTGACGTATACCAGAATGGGAATCAGTGTTGCTCTGTTCAAGAGCTTAAATCTGCAATCAAGGAAGCCTAGTACTGACTTAACTCCCGAAACCTTCCATAATCTCGAGCTATCGATGAAAAATCGCATTTTCGAACTCATCAGATGCAACGGTAACACCATAGGGCAATTCCATCGTTACAGACGTAACAATCGCAGACTTTGAACACAAATAATTCTGGTTTGGGCTGATGAAAGTCTTCAATTTTTTTTCCTGTAGTGTAACTTGATGATGTTTATGCTACATTAAATTTGCGTGCAGATTGCTTAATTACAAAAAAATACAGAAATTAAAAACTGCCTGTTACAGACGTAATTCGCAAAACAGCAAAAACTCGACTATGTCATACAACTTACAATATTCCTCTGAATTATATAGAAATTTTAAACTTTTTTTTTTTAATACGTGTTCTAGAGACTTCAAGCTTTCTAAAACTATAAAGATTGTGTGGATTTTGACTGCCGAATTTGTGAAAAAAATTCATAAACTTGTTACGGACGAAACAAAGTGGTGTTACAGACGTAACATCTCTGATTTGAAAGCAGAAAACAGTATTGTAAAGCAGGAATAAACAAAGATTTTTGTGCTAAAACAATACAGTTGCATTAATTAACACCTTTTTTGAATATTTTAAGTTATACTGTAACAGTTTTAGAAAATTTGGGTAAGTCTAGGGGAGTTGAGAGCATATGCCGATATGTCAATGTGTAACAATAAATTAATGCATCTTAAGACAATTATTTCCAAGAAAGATTGACACAAGAAAAGTTTAGAAGGCCTTCACACAAATTTATTTATTTGTATTCTTAAAATTAATGCATAATGGGGCTGCTACATAAAAAAATCGGGAAAAGTAAATTCCTCCCTGGAATCAGTGATTGGTCTTAGGAGAACTTAAAAATTTGAAAATGTTGGATAACATAGCAGAATACTAGTACCAAACTAAAATTTAACCTTCTTGGTGACAGCTGGTCAATTTTGATAATTTTTTTTTTTGAATGAAAAAATGTGTCCTTTTTCGTCCGACGTTCTCGAAATTCGAACGGCATTTTCGTATTCTGTTCGAAAACAATGCATTTCGCGGGCTTTTGGCAAATTCGCGATGTTAGCCCACCGTTCTTCCAATTTTGGCGTCAGCTTTAAAACATTTTACTGGGGCATATAAATAATTTTAACTTTTTCTGCAATGGAGTTTGCACACTGAAAAAAGGAAAGAGCGTCGTTGACAAATGCTGTTCTAGATCTTATACTCTCTGCCAAACCTGGTGCTTGACCATACCCCAAACTCCATCCACAGCTCCCTTTCCATGCGACGTAGCAAAAAAATGCCAGTTGAGGTATAAATTATTATCAGTTACACCATATGTGTATTTTATTAATCTTAAGAAATAAATTTCAATTACATGCCGACATAATTAAAAATTTCAAAGTCAGAATACCAGAAACTTTAGTACTCGTACCATATTATGCTATATACATGAATTGCTCATCCTGTGCTTTTTACCTATTTAATTGGAAATTTACTTTTGCTACGGACGCAACATAGAGCCATTTTTTATATCCGAAATGTTACGTCTGTAACAGCATTAATTTAAAAACTAAATCAGTTGCAATATTTTTAACTATGGTGGGCAATTACTCTAAGAATTTGCCAAAAGGACCATTAAGGGTTTTTTTTAATTTTGATTTTTTAGGACGTAATGACAACTTTTGCTTCTTTTTTGTTACAGACGTAACATCAAACTTCTTTTTTTCAAACTTCAACTACACCATTTAGATCAATTCAAAAGAAATCAATGAATGCATATTATTATAGTACCGTCTTAGTAGTTAAAATTGTGCTACAAGTAGTTATTTTTGTTTTTATTTTTCGATGAGAAATATGCATTTGAAAATGTGTTCTTTTTTCTGATTTTTACAAGTTCGTGAATATTGTACTTCCAACTAAGAAAACAAGTATTATTCTAACTCTCACCAAAAAACCAATGCAAGATTCTTAAAATATACATCTTAAGCTTTAAAATGATGTATAACATAGCAACATAACTTCAATATGAATTTTCGACCAATTGGTTTCACTTTTCATGGAATGGCCCCATAGACTACTAAAAGACTTTTATGCTTTCTAAAATATATATATTCTGTTTTTGTGCTTAAACTTTTGCGACAGCAAAATTTTGATTTTATTATGTAATCGTATTTTAATTTCTATGAATTGTTTCCAAATTCGAAACATGGATTTGTAAGCTGTTTGTTTAATTACAGTAAAAATTTCAAAGCTTTTTGGTGTATACTTTTCGTCTTATCAAAAGATTTCGGTTGTGCTTAAACTTTTGCGACGCACTGTAGTAATACTTATTGCAGTATTAGTAACAATGATAATTCTTATGAATAACGATAGTAATGAATAAATCTGTACCTCAGAACCAGACTAACGTAAGTCCATTTTCGTCATTTTTCAGTAGAGGGGAAAAACGATGTATTCAACAATCGTTTTTCCCCTCTACCGAAAAATGACGAAAATGGACTTACGTTAGTCTGGTTCTGAGGTACAGAAATGAGTAGCAACACTGATGTTAATAAAATTACTATTGCTGTTCTTCTTGTTATTATTAGTAGTAGCAGTAGCAATCGTACGTTTAAAAAATTTTCTGTATGTATCATGTTCAAATTTCAGATAATGATCGTGAATAGCGACATGAGGTAGCAAAAAAGAGAATACCTCCGAGAAGGTCATAAATTATGAACCGATCGTAAAGCTCCGACTCCAGATAAACTTTCCCCAAGCAATGATACTGAACTTCATTGAGTGAGAAAGTTCACAAAACCAAACACAATGCTTTCTCTTCATTCTCCAGGTGGTCTATTCATCTTCCGTTCTTTCTCGGCCCCCTCTCTCGTACCTCTCCCCCCCAGCGGAGAAAGATAGTCTCGAATATGACGGCGAATATTATCCACAGGAGACGAAAGCAGTTGTGGGGCTGTCACATTACGTTCCCGATCCTGTTGGAAAGAAATGTTTCTCTCGACACATAAAATGGTTTATCCGAGCGTTCTTTACGTCTTTCATAAAGGGTTAGAGCTGCCGTAAATGCTGCCATAAAGATGGATTTTATATTAAAGATTGACTTTTTGAAACCGAAACACAGATCGTAATAAAAGAAATTGAATCATAAAGTATGCCTTTATTTTCTAAATCGCAGTACAAAGTTATAGATTTGGGATCAAATGAAGGTCCCCAGCTTCTATAACGTGTTTACGTAAAAGAATTGTGTAAACTTTTGCTATTTTCTCTTCTTGGAATGAGTTTATACTAATGGTTTTACAAAAAAGGTTAACGCTTCTGCAATTTTTTCCTTTGAAAAACAAGATTGCCGGACTTTGCGTTAAAGAACTCTTTGGCTTCAGTTTTGTTATTATGTATTTACGTCGACAGGAAATTTTAATAGACATAGCAATAATTAGAAGTAAAAAATTAAAAAGCAATATTGATAAAAAATCAGTAATAGAAATTATGAATAATAAAAATATTGAGTAAATGTAAAAAGAAATAATTGCTAACAGTAATATTATTAGCTCTGTTAATAGTAGAAATGGTAATACATATTGCAGCAGTAGAAACAATAAGGATGATTTCTGATTACGATGATAACGCATAATGAGTAGCAACCAAGGTGCTAATACAATTAGTATTGCTGTTCTTGCTATTATTAGCAGTAGTAGTACCAAGAGTACGGTTACAATTTATCTGTATCTATCTCGTTTATATTTCACAGACAATGACCTTGAATAAGGGCATGAGGTAGCAAAAGAAACTACCTCTGGGAAAGTCATAAATTATGAACCTATCGTAAAGCTCCTACTCAAAATAAACTTTCCCGAAGCTATGGTACTGCACTTTATTGTGTGGGAAAGTTCTCAAAACCAAGTATAATACTTTTCTTCTTTCGCCATGTGGTCTATTCATCTTCCGTTTCTTCTGAACCCCCTTTCTCGTACCCCTGCCCAGAGTGGAGAAAGATAGTCTCGAATATGACGGCGAATATTACCCACAGGAGACGAAAGCAGTTGTGGGGCTGTCACATTACGTTCTCGATCCTGTTGGAAGGAAATGTTTCTCTCGACACATAAAATGGTTTATCCAAACGTTCTTTATTTTTTCGTAAATTGTTCGTACTGTCGTAAATGCTGCCATAAAGATGGATTTTATATTAAAGATTGACTTTTTGAAACCGAAACAAAGACTATTGTAAAAGAAATTGGATCATAAAGTATGCATTCATTTTCAGAATAGCATTACCAAGTGCATGATTTTGGATCAAATGTTGGTCTGTAGTTTTGTAAGGTGTTAACATAAAACGTTAACCTTTTTTCAATGTTTTTTGTTGTATGGATACATTTCAAGGCCTATCGGAAAGTAATTCCTAAAACACATGCTTATTAACGCGAACCAGTTTTATTACTGTTAAAAGAAGATAAACCCAAAAACTCCTTTCTATTGTTACTTTTGTATCTGAAAATTTACAAAAAGTAGATAACTAAAAATTCTTTGAAAAAAAAAAAAAAAAACTAATAAAAAGCACTAGAATATTAGCTCAAAACGTACTTAAATAATAAGAAAAATCAGATAGGGCAGCGAAAAACACTGATAGGAAGACTTCAAACCATAGATAAGGAGACTTTCTCTGATGTTTTTTTCTAAGCCATACGGTATAACATCACCTACAAGATCTATTTAAACTATTTCTTACCATAAAATGTGTCAGAGATATCTCCTACCATATGTAAAATTTCTTCTTTTTCTTTATTTAGAAACTAATCTCTCTATATTTATAGAGGACTGCGTGCTATTTGCTTTGTCACCGGACTAACACAGAAAAGATTGCACTGTACATTATGAAGGAAAGAGCATCTCCAGGCAAGGTGGGAATCGAACCCACGCTGTCTGTCTTACAAGACGCAGCTTGTATAAGTTGCATTGCTATTTTTTATTTCGACACTGAGGGTCTAGCCCTACATCAGCAGAAACCCGACCGAAACCGAAGACAGAAACCGAAAATTCGGGTAATTCCTATTTTCCTAAGTTAGGAAGTACCCGGGTTTTCGGTTTCTGTTTTTGGTTTCGGTCGGTTTTCTGCTGATGTGGAGCCCAGACCTTACACCTCTTAACTTCTACGTGCTTCATATGTTTATTCGTCACTCTAAAAAAATCCGAAACAGCGCATATTATTTCTGTGGGTAATGTTCCTATTTTTTATGGGTATCCACCATTTTCCTGTGAAGTGCAAATATCTTTGCGAAAAAGCGAAAAAAATTCCTGAACTGCAACATGTTGCCTGAATGCAGACTTCTCTCTGTAGTAAAATATATGTACATCTACCAGTTTCAAAGTAAACTAGGCGTCTTTATTAAGTGTTTCGCATCCAATACAATTACTGTCGGATATAGATTGGCTGAACCTTTGATGAGGGTGAATTGCAGGCAAATAAGCAGTTCCCTATTTTCTGGCAATTCCGTGTTACCCGTGGCTATATTTGCTTAAATCTATTAGCAGTTTTTCGAAGTTTTTGAATTTTTTGTTGAGATTCCAAATTAATTTCAGGATGATTGATTACTGACTTATTGGGGAATGTTCCTGCACTTTACAGATAGGTTACTTCCAGAATTTAAACCTATTAACTGCCATTTTCCCCCTGCAACGTTTTTGAATGTTTTTCACAGTGATTGCTGGTGTTGCTTATTGTTCGTTATTTCTCAAAGCAAATTAAATGATAATCCAATTAAATAAATTGAACAAACACCATTGTACAGAAAAATAAAAGCAAAAAGACAACTTTGAAAAGCACAAATGGGTAAGAGTACTGCAGACACGTGTTTCGGCGTTACTAGAAACACCTTCTTCAAAGCAAAACATTGAGATTATCCCAAGTAGCACACTTCGTTTTTTAAAGGTTGTAAAATGGTTATTAACGTTGTAACAACTGCTTAAAAACGTTTATAAAACGTTTGAAGGTTTTTTGTGTTACCTGGGATGGATTTATAGACCTCCAAAAGAAGAATTCGGATTTTGTCAACTGCCTTTGTATCCATAAGCTCATATTATTTGCATTGAAAAAGGTGTTCCATTGTAACGCCAAAACACGTCTCCGCAATATTCTTTCACATTTGCACTTTTCAACGTTTTATATTTGCTTTTTTTCTATATTTTAATTCATGAAGGAGATTGAATCTCCTGATTAAACTAAATACAAAACTACGACAATGTTAAAATGTGCAAAATAGTGTGCGGAAGATAGTTGTATGTGTCATAGTTGAACGTTTTTGTACCCTAAAAGAAAATATTTTTCATTTCTAATATCCTTTCGTTTGAGACTTTTAAAGGTTACGAAAAAACATCGAATGTCAATGATCTTGACCATCTACAAAAGCAAATACATCTTTTTATAAGTTATTTTCTTCATTCAAATAAGACTGAACTTTCTTTCTTTAGAAGAGATAGCGTATTTGCTCTCCTTGTTGAAATAGCGTTTGCTATTCTTTTTGATCTGCAGTTAGACAACCGAAATACATCTCCACATTCAATTATGAAAAACGTATTAAAAAAGATTTTAATTTTGAAAAAGAAATGTTTATTCTGTTTACGTAAATAAGTAAAATTAAAATGAAATTCAAATGTGATAACACAAGCCTTCAACATTATGCTACAGAAAAAAAAACTTGCAGAAAGTAAAAATGATGTAGATTAAAAAAAAAAAAAGTTACATATAAACTTCAATGGTGCAATTTTAAACGGTTTAATGGAGCTTAAAGTAAAAATATTACTTTAAAAATAACAAAATATGTTACATATTTTTATGTTTTAAAAATATTGTTTGTTATTTAAAAACTGGTTGTTCTATTTGCGTTACTAATTAAGATTAAAATGAAAGACAACTGTACTAACACAAATGTTCAATACGCTACAAGAAAAATAGTTAACAGAAAAGTAAACATGAAGCTGATATTAAAAAATTTTTACATCTAAACTTTGATGGTATAATTTTAAAAGTTTTAATAAAGTTTAAAGTAAATGTGCGTTAAATAGTTAGACATAAAAAAAGAACTACTTTAAAGCGATCACCACCACATTCAACTATTAAACAAAAAGTTCTTTCAGGAACTAAACGAGCCTATTTTTCCGTACATCGACATCGGCAATTTAGCATCTGATCAATATTCTTTTAATTATCTGAGACTGCTAATTGATTTCTAAAAACCAAGTATGCCTCTCTTATCTGTTGAACCAGGCACGTAAAAAATAAACAAACGAATAAATAAAGTTGCAGCACCTTTTAAACAATGCAACTATTATAGCTCTTCCGTAGAAAACTCCTTAATTGTTTCAAAAAAAAAAAAGTTAATAAAAAATAGGAAGCAGATCAAAACACTTTTTATCTCCGCCCCCCCCCCAAAAAAAAAAAAAAAAAACTCGTTTCTAAATAAAATGTCGGGTGTTAAAAATAAGTTATTTCTCATTTTCTGACAGATTAATATTGTAACCGGTAACCCATAAGTTTTAACGAGTAACTGAAAAGCGTCCATAATGTTTAAAATTATATTAATTGAAGTAGATCAGCGTAATTGATATAGGTGTTTAAAAAATCACTACTTGCTATACTTAAGCTTGAACCGTTACCTCGATTTTTTTTCGGGGAGGGGGGGGGGGAGCGGCAAAGGTTACATACTCGATGTAAAATATGCCAAAAAACAGTAGTCACTCCCACTTTTTGCAATTACATTGATTTTCCAAAGTCTGTGTGGCGGCTTTTATTGTACTAAATTGTAAAATTGCTAATTTTAAAGAAATAAGCTGTAAAACTACTAATTTCACAGTTTATTACTGTGCATTTTGCAGTTTTAAACTGGAATCTGTGCTGCCAGTATTATAGTGTTGTTTTTACAGTACAATGCAGCTAAATTTTACGATAATAAACTGTAAAATCGCTAACTTTAAAGTAAGACACTGTAAATTTCCTAACATTACAGTTTATTACTGCGCGTTTTACAGTTTTAAATTGGAACCTCGGCTGTCAGTATTATACTGTTGAAACAACAGTTCATTTTGTGCTGTGCATGACTTATATTCAAAAGTATTTCAAATTTAATGAGACAAAAGTGTACTGTATTTTTTTTTCTGTTCACCGAATTATATTTCATTGTAATATCTTCCTAAAACGTCAAATTTAATAAAAGCATTGTCAATGTATGGAAATTTTCAGAGAACAGTAAGAAAATAAATTCTGACAATTAACGAAAAATTCGATTTTCGGAGTCTTACAACATTTCGGTTTTTTAAAACATTTTCCGTCTCCCTCCCCCTCCTAAGCTTTTTCTCCGAATTTCATCGTTTGTTGCCATGGTCACCTAATGGGTATGTGATTTTATGATGCTTGTAATAAACAAACTTTTGTTCTACGCTTTTTATTTAAATTCTTGCTCTAACGAGAAAAGAAACAAAATTCTAGAGTGATTTATGTTAAAGGAATTTTATTAAGATATATGGAATTGACTCAGCTTTTTAAATCCTCCAAACATTTCAATGTTCCAGCATTTTCCTTCTAAATATGTTTTGCAAAAATTTTTATTACGACTGTAAAACTTTAAAACCCTTAAGAGAAAACAATAAGAAAGTCTGATATATATTTTTAAAATATTATAAACGTGAAAAAACGAGGATACAACAGTTCACTAAGTTAACTAAAATAAAAAGCTGAAATGTGCAAGAATTTGTCTGGCAGTTATTCCTTTAAAAATTTAACATTTATCTTTGACGGTCTGACATCTGTTTCTGTTGTTGTCGTGTCATAGTAAGTTACTATGAAGATTTATGGTGTCATTGTCTCGAGAAGTTTGACTTCTTTATTAACATTAAAGCACTGTAAAAAGTTGAATTATACTGCTATTTTTATAGTATAATACAGCTAATTTTATAGTACTAGCTGCCAGGGCAGCTAGATTAGCTTCCTGCAGCATGTTGATGCATAACGTCCCCCTTTCTAACTTCTACCTCATTCTGATGTTATATTATTTGATATAATTTAATGTTCCTTCGATTTCAAGACATACCACGCACGTGGCCCGGCATCATATTAAAACTGCTACAGAACACACTTTACAATGGTTATGTGCTGCAATCTGTTAATAACGAATTGAAACAATACGAAGGTACTCATTGAACACTATTATTTGGTTGAAATGTTCATTTGGGGGAAATTCCTTTTTTGGACCGTCCCTAAAAAAGGACGCTAGGCATTAATGGGTTAATAAAAATTATTGATTCTACCCCGACAGAAAGTCAGGTCCAAAATATTTCCGCGATTGAGAAAAAATGCTTTCGAGATTGACCGGTCTAGAGCCGCTATATAGATAGGCCGACGCATCAAGCTTAACCCTCGTGGGTCCCTCCCAATTCGGTAACACTCAAGACCCTTGGGGTCATAAATGACCCCAATGTTTCCTTGCATTATTTTATTATGATTATTAAAAGTTACATGCATTTTTTAAGTTCACACACTTTTTAATGATAAAAAAATAAAAATAAAAAGATGCAATCAAAGTAAAATTTAATTTATGCACTAAAAATAATAATTTTTGAGCAAAGTTTACGATAACTGTAGATTTATTTACAGTTGTTACAGACCTGAAACAAATGATTTTTGCAACTGAATTTCAGGCACTTATGACATATTTCGATACATTTTCTATCCAGTTCTCTTGGACAAAAGTTGCAACGTCCTCCTTTTTTTAGCATTCTGGGGCAGTGACCCCAAGGTTCTTGTGTGCAAAAAATGCAAATTTGGGGAAAATAAAACAAAATAATAGCATTATTGTGCATAAAAAACAAAAAAAAATAACAAAATGACTTTAAAAACAAATGGTTAATTAACAAGATATATTAAACAGAAATTGCTTTGGGGTCATATATGACCCCAAGGGACCCACGAGGGTTAAGTTCGACCACTTTGTATCCAATTCATTCTTTTTTACTTTCAAATTTTCATTGTTGTAGTGTGGGGTTACCAGAAAAAAGTTTTGGCGAATTGCTAATCTTTGCCAAATCCACGAGCCGCTAATAATTGCTCACTCTGAAAAATTACCAAAACACGATTACTGGCCAGAAAAGACAACCACTCAAACACTCGAACACGCGCTGGATCCAAAGTGGTGAAACTTAATCTTGATGCGCCGGCTCGTCTATATAGGGGCCTTAGACCGGTCTATCACGATTGACAGGTTGCCGATCCCTGCTACAAAGCATTATACAAGATGCCTTCTTTTATTTTGCATGACCTTTATTTTCCCAACCGTTCGTTCTACATGCATACGTCCAATGGCGAAAAAGCTCAAAATGAAGTGAGAGTTAAGAAGTTGAGAGTTGGAAGCGAAAAAGAAAAATCAATCAAAAAAATACGAAATTGAACTTTTATTGGGTAGACCAACCGGTGAATGGACACTTCCAGTGAATAAACACCTCGTATTTTCTTGAACAAATAAGGGTTTAAAACATTTCTGTACCTCAGAACCAGACTGACGTAAGTCCACTTTCGTCATTTTTCAGTAGAGGGGAAAAACGATGTTATTCGACAATCGTTTTTCCCCTCTACTGAAAAATGACGAAAGTGGACTTACGTTAGTCTGGTTCTGAGGTACAGATTTCTCTCTCCACACATTTCCTGGAAAAAGATGGCTAGAAAATGCTGTATTTGTCCACTGGTAGGGGTGTTCATTCATTGAGACAAAGCACTTTTTCTCCTTTTGACCCCACAAAAAACCTGATGCAGAACCATGAAAGCTCTCCCATTTTTTTTTTTGAAATACTGCGTACATCATTTGAAATGTTTCTACAGCCATGTGGAAAATGCTACTATTGTTTACGATGCAATGAATTTCTGAAATGGAAAATGTTTGCTTAACCCATTTATGCCCAGTAGCCTAAAAACGGGGCGCTTGTTAGTTACTGCATACAAAAACCTGTAATGGGTATATCCTTTTACTAAAGCTGTTTTTCACAAGTTAGCTAGTCCTTCTTCTGGAGAAAACCAGTTAGAGCCACTATTTGGACATCAGAGTTTAATTATTGACAGCTATTTTCAGTCAAATGAGTCAAGCAACGATCCAGCATGGGTAGCCACAGAAAGTAAGTTTTTTTTGCGAACTTATTTTCCATAAAATTAAACTATTTTAAAACGATTTGCGTAAAATTGATCAGAGATGACTTCTGTAAAGTTACTTTGCAAAAGTAAAGTCAAGTAAGGTTTTATTTTGCTCACATATCTGCAAAATATCCCATAAACAGGACGTTAGAACTTAATAAATATGGCAACGGCGAGCTATTTTAAGCCTAAAATGTATGTAAACCATTCCAAGTAAGATTTTTCAGCAGATAAAAGTGAAAAAAAAAGAGTTAAAAAAAACTTGGGCATAAACGGGTTAAGTGTTCATTCACTGCTCTATCTACCCAATGTATCCCTAAGACCTCTAGTTCTTTGTGTTGTGGGCGAGGAATTAGTTAGCTCCCAAATTCGTTGCTCTTGAAAAACTCGTATTATGGCCATTTTGCGTAAGTCGAATCACGTTGTAGTGCCAGTTCACTGTACTTTATTAAAGCAACAGCAATCAATGATAAAAGAAAAATCTGACGTAATATTTTTTTTTTTACATACATTTATGAAACGACTGAGAATGTGCCTGATTTATCATGCTTATTTTTGGTTTAGTATTTGGTAGGGATGCACCGATTAGCAAATTGGTCGATTAACGATTACCGATTAATCGGCTGTTGATAATCGGCCGATTAATGATAATTTTGATTGTTTCCTACTACCAATTTTACCATCACTGATTTTTCACTCTTATACAATTCCAAGTTTAGAAATAGTAAGTAATTTATTTTTGAGAGAAGATTTTTTTTTCCATTTTCCTAGTTTTCACAAAATAATTTCAATATTTCTCAAATTTCTCAGAACCCATTTTCCTTTTATTGTCAATAATATTATTAACACATTGTTAGTTATGTTAATTGGACATAAAAACTCAAAAAAAAAGTGGGAGGCGGAGTCTGTGGTGAGCACTTCAATACAGGAGTACTTTCAATCCATATTTTTTAATAATTAGTATCAATTTAGTTCTATACTTTTATTCTTTGAAAATTAGAGGTTATCTAAAAGCACTGTGCTAAGGAGAAAACTATCGCCACATGAAAAATGTGTAGCAACATTGTCTATGTGTTTGTTTATCTATTCAAAGCAGGAGACTTAATTTAAAAAAAACTTTGTCTCAACTGTGAGGATTAGTATTACTGTTAATAAAATTATTCATCATAGTTTCTTAGTGAAGGTATACTTTAAAGAATAATATTTGAAAACAGATTTTCTGCCGATTAATCTGCCCAATTTTGCCGATTATTAATAATCGGTAAAGTGGCCGATTATGGCCGATTAATCGGTAATACCGATTAATCGGTGCATCCCTAGTATTTGGTAACATTATGTCGAAAGTTTGACATTTATTTGAAACAGTTAAGTGACTCAGTGTTAGTAACTTTTTGTTGCTCTCGTATTATAAAAAGCGTTTCTCATAAGCATCAGATAATTTGTTTTGTTCCAGCATTAAATAAATCCTTATAAGCTGTCTTCCAACAAAAATTAATAATGCTAATAAAAAGGATAATTTATCAAACACTAAACCAAACATTAAATGGATGAAAATTAATTAATCACATCAAACATGACATCAGGATGCATTCGTTTTGGGTAGTTTTATTTTTAAATTTCATCATCTATATACATAAAAGACTACTTTTGTATGCGTATGTCCGGGGTAAACTTCAAAACTACTGGACCGATTTTAACCATTTTTTCACCGTAGATAGCTGCAGTAACAGGGAGCAGGATAAGCTATAATTTATTTAGAACCCTAGAAATCGTCGAAAAAGTGAGGGAGTCGTTTTTGCGCTCTCCCAGGCGTTCGGCACGTATACACGCTGCTGCTTTGGGGAGTTTTGATTGGACACTGAGACGAATTCTTCACAACGAACTCCAGTTTCATCCCTACAGACTTGCTGTGGTTCACCAGTTGAGTGATAACGTCTCCTTGAAAGGTGACGTACCGTGGCCGGCTCGCTCTTCCGATTTGACACTCTGTGACTATATTTTATGGGGTACCTCAAATCGATCTTTTACAGCGAGAAGCCCCGGACCCTGCAACGCCTGGAGAACAACATCCGGCTTGCTATCCCCAACATCCCATCAGTCGATATGCTCGAAAGAGTGCAACAAACCTAGGATACATGAGTGCATCATTAACAGGGGCCGTCATTCTTCCCGATGTAGTTTTTAAATCTAACTAATATAAAAATTCAGAATGGGTACCATATCTTATAAAAAGTAGTAAACTGATACATGATGTACTTTTCCCTTAGTTGACTTTTCAAGTCTGAAAGTTTCTCCGCCGCACCCTGTACCAAGCTTATAACATTTCCGAATTACCTAAATATTATTTGTAGCTTGCATTTGTATTTAAGGTGTGTAATACAGTTTTTTAGTTTGTCCAGTCAGAAAAAATTGCCATTGTTTACAGAAGTAGAAATTGTGTGTATAGATATGCACTTTAATGTTGAAAAATTCATGAACGAGTGTCACTAAAACACCATACCCGACCGAAACCCGGGCAGGGCCGGGTACCCGGCTAGTTTAATTATAAACTCTTTCTATGAAAACTTAATTTTTTTCTTTGTTTTGTGTAAAGAAATCGAAACATTTAACAGTATGTATAATTTATATATGCATTTTTTTAAACTGTTGTCATCTTTAACAATCGAGTTATGATTAGTTGAGCTATCATGTGTCTTAAACAGAAATCCATCATGGTTCATTGATAAATGTTTGTAATAGCACAATATTCCGAACTACAGAAATAGGCTTAAGAATCTTAGTTCTCCATGTTTTGACTGCGTATGAAAAAAATAAGTTTGCTGGCAATTTAATTTGCATCACAGTTTACTTTTCGTACTTTTATTTTTGTTCATTTAAAATAGGGATTCCCAAAGTGGTCCATACGGACCCCCAGGGGTCCCCGGAGTTTGGAAGGGATCCATATAAAAGGAAAAAAAAAACTAGGGGTTCACAATATGCAAATACGGGTAATTTTGTTGATGCACCAAATTCTCTCTCTCCCACTAAAACATTCTTTTTTTCCTTGTACACATACTCTATATAAGAATATTAGCTGATTTAAGTTTTGTACAATTATTTTTATGAAAGTATGCATAAAAATGTTACCGTTTTCTCTTTATCTGTTTTCTTTTTACTTAAATTTTAATTTTTTACTCTGCAGTAAAACTGTCAAACTGAATCTTTTAGGAAGTTGCCATCTGGTTAGAACATCAATAAATGGAATATCAATGGAACATCAATTGACCTGTTTTAGAACATCAATAAATGGAACTTACACCGGTATTCTCCACCCTGTTTCAGCCGACGGTTAAACTCGAACAAGGTTTAAGACGTTAAGCTAAATTGTGCGCAATAAACTAAAATTGCTGACTTCACAGTAAGAAAATGAAAAATTGCTACTTTTATAGTTTGTTACTGTGCATTTTAGTTTTAAATTGGAACCTTGGCTGCCAGTATTACACTGTTGTTTTTATAATATAATACAGCTAAATTGGGCGGCAATGAACTAAAATTGCTAACTTAGCATCAGTAAGAAACTGAAAAATTGTTCGTTTTATAGTTTTTTACTGTGTATTTTACAGTTTTAAACTGAAACCTCGGCTGCCAGTATTATACTGTTGTTTTTACAGTATTAATACAGCTAAATTGTGCGGCAATAGACTAAAATTGCTAACTTAACAGTAAGAAACTAAAAAATTGCTAGTTTTATAGTTTGATACAGTGCATTCTATAGTTTTAAATTAAAACCTCGTCTGCCAGTAGTATACTGTAAAAAAACAGGTCATTTTTTGCAGTGAAGTTATAAAATTTATACTGCTCCGATTTTGAACCCGGCCGCCCAAAGCTCTGGGACACTAGTTTCCAACTAGGCTGACATTTACTCACGTCGGCCCAAGGGGAGATAACTAATACTGTCATTCCCATTCCCTTAGAAAATATATAAATAAATCCTTGAAATATATTTTGCTGCTTTTGAAATAAACCATGATGAACATACATTATACATGTCTGCTGGGAGTTGCTCAGTTTTCTCGTAAAACGTAACTTGGTAAAAAAAACATCAAAACCTTTTAGCAGAAGGGAAATAAAGCCATAATTTATTTTTCTATCCTGAATTCTCCAACGATTACTTTCACAGAAAAACCTACAACTTGTTTCCAGATTTCCTTTT
>JAXGGA010021993.1:0-15715 GCA_038373865.1 Uloborus plumipes | reverse complement strand
TTCTTTCGTCGTTATTATTATCGGTACCTTGTAACATTATGATTAGGCATCTACTTATTTCAGCAATATTTTTTTAACTTCTAATATCTCGTCATACCCTACTTGTGAAGGGTCAAATCTCCCTTAAATAGGAAGGTTTGACCCGGTTTGGACACTTTTGAAAAATTAGTATTAAAATAATTGATATATAATTTGAACAATATATAAATATGTAAAAAGTTGCAGACATAATGATTCAACAAATAATGTGTTAGACATTAACTAACCTAACAGTTAGACCTAACTGTTAGAAATAAATTAAAAATGTCTTAAACATGGGTCAAACCTCCCCAGTTTCACATAAACGCTGCTGTTCTAAATTGCACAAATTTGCAGGGAATAACACAAGGCACACACTTATTTCAGCACGTGTCAAACACATGTCTGCAGTAATATGCTTTTTTATGTGTAAAACCATTGAAAAACATTAATTTTCTTGTTTTAGGGTTACAAGTGAAATTTTTCTTCAATGCAAAAGAGTCGACTTTATTGTTAAAAAGACACATGAACGCAAACAGTTCAATACAAGATGGATAGTTAACCGAACAACCAGTAAACAATCTTGAATTAAAATGATGTTCGAAAGCTGTTTTAAAGGGCGAAAATGAACACTGGAAAGAATTAAATTGGCAGGAAGATAAATCTAATAAAATTATACAAATAACAACAATAATAATATAAGAATGAAGGCTTTCACGGCCGGAGTAAATACTAGTTAAGGATTCCGGGCTGTTGTGCCGTGGTCTAAATGGCTTTAATCCATACGTTTCGATCGCAACTGCGGCGGTCATCTTCAGTGGGTGTCGTTGATTAATTTGGCGACTGAATAACCATAACAATATTAATAATATTACCAACAAAAAATAATAATAATAATAATAATAATAATAATAATATTAATAATAATAATAATAATAATAATAATAACAGTAATAGTAATAATAATAATAATGGTAATAAATTATAAGAAATGTTTTGTTTTTTCTTACTTTATTGGTTTTTACTCTAGTACCCATGGCTTTCAATTGGTTATTTAAAGTTAATAATTTTCTCATTGTTTGCTCGATTAATCCATTATTTTCTTTTTTTTTTTTGTAAATTGCTTTGCTGTTCTGCTTTGTTGCTTTCATCTGATGTCTTTTCATTCATAAGCTCGCCTCTTTTGCACCCTTGTAAGTCCCAAACACATGTGCATCTAGTTTTCGTCACTATTCGTTTCACCTAAGATGGGAAAGTTAACACACAATATTTAGGTTTATTTAATATACATAAATTTATACGCATAAACAATTCATTTTCACTTATAAAAAACTGTCATTAAATTTATTTCCACATTTTTAACTTATAATGTTGTTCTTAATTAATAAATTTTAGTTTGAAATTAAATTTTCAATATAGAACTTATTTCTATACCCGATTCCATGAATTATATCAGAGCTGTCTTAGTTATTTCTCTTTTAACGAAATTTTTAGAGTATTTTTTAGAAACTTATGAATGCTAGGACTTTATTGAATCAAAACTTTTTGATTAGTGCATAAAAAATCCTTTTAAGAGTAAAAAATACGTATAGGATTCGTATTAAATATTGCAAAAAGCAGATAACAAAATGACAGCTTTCAGAGTAACTGAAATTATTCTAAAGTATATAAAAATGGATATCTTCTGTAAAACATTTTAAAAAATTGCTGCAGAGTACTTTTGCAATACGTTGCAGAAATCGCATAAATTATAGCGAAAATGCTTTGCTAAAAATAAAAGTAATAAAACAGACTTCCAGAGAGATAAATATGTTACTAAACGTAGGAGAAATAAAAAAATAGCTGAAACTATAACTAATATCATAGTGCAATACACCGCCAACTTGACCATTTCGATCCACGGACGGCTGTTTCGAGCTTATTCTGCTCTCATCAGCATGGAATACGAAAGTAGTCGAGTTGGAGGCAAAAATCCCTCCATGGATCGAAATGGTCGAGTTGGCGGTGTATTGCATGTTTCTGCCTTAGCCCTTGCTTAGGGGCTGTTACTCACTGCTTTATAATATCATAATGTCTCACAAAAGGAGATCCGAATAGGTATCTCGTTTTTCACTTGAATATAAAAAAAGGAGGAAAAAAAAAATTCGTAAAAATCTATTTAAAAAAAAAAACCTGTCAGCACGCGTACAACTTATTTAAACTAGAAGTAATTTTATTTTCATAATTATTTCTCGAATTTCTTTCTTTCAAATTTGTAAGAGAAACAACCAAACACATTTTGACACCGGTCAAAAAATTGTCTATGATAATTTCGTGTAGAATAAATGCAATACTCATGCACTGTAACTTAAATTTTTCGACTCAACAAAACAAGATTTCATTGCAACTAACTCTACTCTTTTTAGTTATTTGCATTGTCGACACTTTATGAGTAATGTTTAATTTTATGCAGTAAGCAGAATGCTTTTCTAAATTTCAGATAAATTGAAAAATATTCAAACAAATTTGCCACCAACTGGCTCACACAAAGTAATCAGAAAAAGAAAAAAAAATATGCACTATGGACTTTTGTTATCATCATAAAAAAAACCCTGTTGTTTCCGCTCTTTTATTACCGAACTTGAATTCAAGTGATATATGTATTATTCTCATCAAATTGTTAAAAATGTTTCGAGCTAATAATAACGTTTAAAAAAAGCTTACCAAACACTGATCTATGTAACGCGATAAAGTTTGAACGCCCTTCTTCCTAAGCATAGTAACTTATCTATTTCGTTGAACTGTTAGGATGCTAAATGTAGTGATAAGCAAATGATCTGTGAAAATAACAACAACAAAAAAACATAGTTTTAAATTACTTTGTGTAAATTGAAAATGCCGTACTTTGATACGAGTTTTTCTTGTTATGTTTAATGAGCTGTAATATTTAATGACATTTTTTACAACATACCTTTTTGCAGCAACGACCATTTTTCATTTAAGGATAATTAACAGTTAATTATGATTTTAATTATGCATTTAATTTGGTAATGCCTCTTTTTTTCAGCGAGTTTTAGGTAAGATATGCACCGTATTTTGAAATGACAAATAACTAGTACTTTGTTTAAAAAAGTATTAACTATATGTAGGCATTTTATTGAAATTATTTCCACTTAGGTTTTATTTATTTTTGTTTAATTATAGTTTTATATGTTCTGAACATTATGCTTTAATGCACACACAATCCATCTTTAAACTATTTTCTTTATATTGAATGTAGAAGGCAGAAAGATTAACAGCATTACAAAAAATACGATTTTAAGTTTATCTTTACAAAATGTGTATTAAAAATATTTGAAAATTATGATTGGGAAAATCTTCATCATAAGTGATAATTTTTGAGCACCAAAGCCTGTGAAAGGAGTGTTTTCTTTTATATACATGACAAAGATTATGGAAACATCTACTTGCATTGCGTTATCATAAATTAACTCTGTAATCAAATGTAAATTGCTCATACCAAAATTCGACGAGTAAGGAAAGTTCCCAATAGTCAAAACATCCCAGCAAAATCAGAATCAAGGAGCACGAATTAAAAAATCATTATAAGAGCCTAGCTTAAATTAATTGCAACCATTTTTTTATTAACAAATAGACTGCAACAGTTAAAAATTTTGAATCATTGAGCTTTTCCCATTGATGCATAATATTAGCGTCTTATATCTCGATGACTTTTCCCGATCATTTGCCAACCATTAAATTGCGTGAAGGACTCTCTAAATGAATTGCAAACGAGAACGATTGCAAAAGTCCACCCCATTAAACGCGATTGGTTGCAAAATTGAATCAATGATTGATTCCGTGTAGGAAGATCTGATTCTTTATGAGAAGTTGGAGACAAGCTAAATCCTTGTCCCTGCCTGCCCTAGAAGAATTGGGGTTGGGATACTTGATTTTTCCTGGGTTTCGCTTTTTCTCATTTTAATTAGTTCGAAAATAAACAAAAGAACAAAGCGTTTCGATACACCCTATGAATCCTCATCATAAGAAATTGTAAATAGTTCTTAATTTTTATGAGACCCCTTAAAAATGTGTATTCTAATGTGGTATTCTGTTACTCAGATATATGTACAACTGGAAAATAACATTCGTGGTTTAAAATAAAAAAAAAGGTCTCTACATATATACAAGCTTTTGCAGACGAGGAAAACTGGATGTTTTTTAACGTTCTATGTGCAGCGTTGGGCATAAATTAATAATGTTGACAGAATGAAGAGGAGAAAAAAAAACCCTACTGTTTGATATGTTTTTCGGCGTCCTCGGACGGATTTACGCATGCCTCACATCTCTTTTGATTTCGTCAAAATATGGGTGATGGGTTGATAAGAGAAATGAAGAATGAGGAGGCTTTTTTTTTCCTTGGATTCGTTTATTTGACGTGTTGGCTTGCGTTGATGTGTTTTTATTTTTTGATTTATTCATTCCCCTTCCTTATTAGTTCTACAAAATTCAATTAACATCCGACTAAGAAGAAATGCTTCCATGGTGCATTTTATTAATCAAGCTATCACGTCTTTTTGAAATAGAAGAGTTCAACTTTTCTACGCTCGCCATTCGAGGCTTTACAGCACTTTGCATATTACCTTTTTGAAAACAGATAACAGCCAAAAACACCAGATTGTACATTTTGGAAAATGTTTTTATATGATCCGGAAGTTTCGTTTCGATCCCGATCAGCATTTTACGGTACATTGCACTTTTCCCAGGGACGTCATTTCGAATTTTTCCAGGGGGGGGGGCAAAAGGTGTCATTTAGGGGGGGACGCTGCCGCCCCCCCCTAAATGACGGGCCTGACTTTTCCTATTATGGTACACGCGAATCCTGTGTTATACGAAGACAACCTTCTAAACATAAATGTAACAGTTTAAAAGTCTACAAATTTGTTTAAAAAAGTGTAGTTGTTGCCATTATTATTTCGAAAATTGAAGTTGTCAGTTTAAAGTTTATGAAAGTATAGTATTGATTATGGCAATGTCTTCTAAAACCTAAAGCATAGCTGTTATTTATGAGGATTGATTTGAAATTGATTCATAACATAAAACTAGTACCATATTCGTCTTTCAGAATAAATATGTGGATTTTAACAATTGTTACCATAATTATTTTAATAAAAAACTTAATCGGAAATTTAGACTGAAAAATAATAAAGTAGTAGGGCAATGGTGAGCGCGTATTGCTTTTCTTTAGCCCCTGCTATATTAATAACGCAATATATTTCCTTAAAACTATCGAATAGATTGGGAGAAGCTCAGAACTTACAGATTGCAATAGCCGGCGAAAACTAATAAATTAAAGTAGAAACGCTACATTTTCTAAAGCATTTTGAAAAATAAATGCAATATATTTCCCTAATGCCATGCCAATCATTATAAATTTCTTTCATTTCCTACATTTATGCTATAAACAGCGTCAGCATAGGACGTTAATCCCCTTGTTTTTGTATATGCTTTACTCTTAATCTAAATAAATCACTCTTTCTCCAGACGTTAGAAAATGTTGCATCTTTGTTACAATTGAATGCCTTTCTTTTTAATGAACTTAAGGATATATTTTGAAAAAAAAGGTAACATTCGCGCAGAAATACATATATATATATTTTACGATTTGATTTCTATCAAGCTATTTATCGCCCTTTCTTTCTTTCTTTTCTTTCTTTTTTAATTTTTTAAAGCATACCGACTTCGAATACATTACTTTCATAAATGGCAATTAAATACAAACAATTCGTAAACCTAATTCTAGTGTATTTTTCGAAATATTTAACTTGCGGAACCCTCTGTATCACTGTTATATTTCACTTCTCTTAGCCTTGTTACCAAGATGCACTTGTATGCATTAAAAATAATAATCTACTTATATTAAAAACTGAGTATCTTTCTCACTATCTTTCTTTCTAACTATCTTTCTTTCTAACTATCTTTCTTTCTAACTATCTTTCTATCTTTCTATGTCACGCTTCTTTCTCCTGAACGCCAATGAACTGAAAGTCGAACCAGGTACCGATAGATAGGTAATTTTTCAAGCTTCTTTAGTTTCAATTGATATAATTATACGATTTTAATTAGCGAAGATATCAATTAATAAGTAGTCAAGTTTAAAGCGATTAAGCCTAATAAATGATTAAATATGAAATCCATTCTTGCAAACCGTCGTTGCTATGAAACAGTATAATAACAATGATAATGAGAATTTTGAATGAAGGCTTAACTAAATCAAACACGAAACTCATAAGCGGACCACTTACGTAGAATTTTTATCGCTAGCTACTGGTAATATTTTGAAACATTTATTTGTTGAAGAGCCATCTACTTATATTAAAAACTGAGTATCTATGTCTGCTTTTTTTCTTTGAGCGACCTGAACTTACTGAAACTTTCCTCACCATCTTGAAGGCGTGAAGCATCTCAATAATTCGAATGATTTTTTTATATAGGAAAAAAGTAAAGGCGTGAAGCGCCTGTAAGCGAGCCGCCTTGGCGGGGAGTAATTTCTTTAAATTTTTTTTCTCACTACTTTCAGGGCACGAAGTGCCCATGCAACGCCGGGCCACGTGCGTGGTATGTCTTGAAATCGAATGAACATTAAATTATATCAAATAATATAATTTCAGAATGAGGTAAAAGTTAGAGAGGGGGGACGTTATGCATCAGCATGCCGCAGGAAGCTAATCTAGCTGCCCTGGCAGCTAGTAAAATATAAAATTTGAATGCAATATGCAGTACACCACTAACTCAGTTATTCCATCCAAGGACTGCAGTTGTGTAGCTACCAGTTTTTTGGCTCTCTTTGCTTCTATAAGAGGATTTCTGCCTCCAGCTCGGTTACTTCCTATTCGATGCCGACGAATGCCAATAAGCACGACTGCAGTCCTTGGACGGAATAACCGAGTTGGTAGTGTATTGTTCGTTTCTGCTTTTGCCCTGGCTTCAGGGCGGTTACTACTTTATGAAATTTGAACGTTTTCACATTTTTTTTTTTCACCATGTGTTTGGGGTAAACTCTATGCGAGTACTGTAACTGACTGTAACTACTGTAAACTGACGTGGATGGATCTGATATTACATTTCCGATTTCCATCGATTTAAGCTTAAAAGAATATTCAACATTTTCAAGCTAGAAAATATATTGCTGCATTTGATATATGTAACCAATTTAATTTTGTGCAGAACAGTGTATTCATTAATTGATCTGTGAGACATTATAGATGTTTAGTTAAAAATATTTTTGAAGTCGCTGTAGTATTTTCACGCCAGCAAAAAAAAAAAAAAAAAGAAAATGCTAGCACATGAGAAGTTTTTCCTTTTACTTAGTTTTGATTCTAAGAGCTTTTATGCTAAAAGGATTTTTTTAATGGGTTTATTTTTATTTTGGCTAAGTATTCCTTGAACAAAACTTGAACAATTAGATAGTTTGTTGATAACGGGCGGTTCGTAGGTGACGTTATATTAGTTTCGTCGCTTAATTGATATAGAAACATGGTTTAACTTTAAGTCTGAATGTGAAAGCAGAATGATTTTGAAACAAAACGTTTATACAAAAATTCACGTAAAGTTTTTTTATTACATGTTATTAAAATGCTGTTTTTGGAAAAAAATGTGTAAAGGAAAAGTTTTTTTTATATTCACTTTACCTGCATGTATTTAAGAGTTCCTGCGTATAATAAATTTGAACACAGAATCATGTATTTTTAACAAGATAAATTGAAAAAGTTGATATTTAAAAAAAAAAATGATAGTTTTCTCTAGAGTTATTTGGACTCTTTCAAGGGAAGAAAAAAAAACATGCTTGCAGCATTGCTCCATAGCAGGAGCATCGATAATCGATTGAGCATTTCCTCAGTAATGTAGTATGCTCTATTTAACTGCATTCCGCTGATTTCCTTTTTGCTCCATTATTTTTCATGCTACGTTAAGTTTATTAGGCCCGCTGACCGAGAGTTTTTGAAATAACAGCCACTTTAAGGTTAGTGAATAAATGATGGTGTAAAAAATATTGAATCAGTTTATAAACTTTTCAAAATTGTTGTTTGCCATTTTATGGTACAGAAAAATGTGTGGATTATTTCTTTTTTTTAATCTCCGGACTCTTTGGAGAAATATTTCGATTTGCTGGTAAGGGAAATATAATTTCGCTAACTAAATATAACAGGAAATATCACTCAGAATGATTTGTCAATTCTCAGTTACTTTGTGTTTATGCATTATTAAATCAAGAGCGTTTGCATCACAGAAAAATATTACATAATGTCACAATAAGGGCATTTTTCTTTTTTCTGATCACGGTAATTAAATTCATGCACTCCTTTTTGGTATTAAGTATGTTTTATTTTTAGCAGGCGTTATTTCATATATCATTATGGTATCGGATGAAAATATTGTTTTCCTTTCCTATGGTTCATTTAACTTCACAATCCATTAAAATGTATTTGTATGTACAGTATTTCAAAACACTCATATCAGAGAAGATTAAGAATGAATGTTGTAACTTTTAAGGTTTAAAAAACAAAGAAAGTATATTAAGCAAACTATTCTTAAGTTCTCAAAGGGATCATATCTATTTTTATTAGTAAAAAGTTAAAGCAACCTCTAAAAGAGATTTCTTTTTTAACTCCTGTGTTTGTCCACCTCCAGTTTTCATTATTATAAAACTGCCTTAAACTCGCAGTTTTACTTTAATAAATACATTTTTACTGTGCAATGTAGCTTCTCGCATTTTAATTTTTGTAAAAAGCTGAAAACATGATTTCAAGGGATAAACAAATTCGTCTTTTTTCTCTCCTCATATATATTGAGGCGAAAACCAGTATTGCCACACATTCGATTGTCCGAAAAAGTTTCTTGAAAAACATTTACAAACTGTTTAACAACGTTGTTGTAATGGAGCTAATCAGATACTTCTTATATTACTTGCTCAAGTATGCTTCCGATTATGTGTGCTCTTAACATGCGTCTAAATTACAAATGCAAATAAATAATACAATTTCGCAACACGCACACATTTTATACTACACAGCATCTTTTCCTCTAAAAATAATTGCGTTTTTTTAAAGAAAGAATATCATAAAGCAAATATAGCTTTTTCGTAGGAAATCAAATTTGTTGCTTGCCTACAAAAACTCACTACTTTCTGTTATTATATAGCAGCTACTATGCTTTTCTTTATCATAGGGACACACAAAAGAAGTCTATTATGTGGTAGTTTTGGGGTGCATACCAAAATAAGCGTGTCACTAATATGAATACGTATATACCGAGATTCAGACATGATACATTATTCTATTGGTTTATTTTTGATGTGTCTGTGAACAAGGCTGGAAAGCTATCAAAACAGAGAGTACAAAATACATTCTTGAGTCCAAACCACATGACCAACGTGCTTTTATTTCTTTTTTTCCCTTCCGAAGGTTACATTTGTTGATCATGAGCATTCAATAGCAATAACAGCAGGCGTTCAGTTGTTTCATTATGCTGAAATTCAATTTTTGCCTTACAGTCCTGTGTGTGTGTGAAACATCACACTATCAAATTTTATGCCATTTGATCCCTTAAAAATTTCCTTGACAGGGTCACGTTTTTTTTTTCGGAGATACAAGTGTTACGGTTACTTTGGTATTTCCTCAACCACACAGGTAGCACAAATAACCTTTAAACGTTTTATAAACGTTTTTAAGCGGTTGTTACAACGTTAATAACGATTTGACAACCTTTAAAAAACAAAGTGTGTGTTGGTGTCAACTTCTACCATGTGTAGAAGGCTTCACGAAGGTAGTCTGTATGCGAGACGACCAGTTATTTGTGTGCCGTTGTCATCACGCCGTAGGAGGGACCGTTTGCAGTGGGCACGCCAACATGTTCATTAGACGCATGACCATTGGAGGGTTGTACTCTTTACGGACGAGTCTAGATTTAGTCTAGAAAGTGATAGTAGGCGTCATTTGATATGGATTGAACCTGGAACCCGTTATCATCCGTTAAACATTTGCGAAAGAGATGCATACGGAAGAGGCAGTGTCCATGTTTGGGGTCGCATCTCTTTGGGTGGACGCACAGACCTCCATGTCTTTCCCACGGGAACCGTAAATGCTCAAATTTATAGGGATGACATCCTTGATACTTATGTTCGCCCATACGCTGGGGCAATAGGTGATACATTCTTGCTACAGGACGATAGCGCAAGACCGCCCCGAGCTCGCATCATAGACGATTATCTGGAATACGCTACAATTCTGCGCATGGAGTGGCCAGCTCGTTCCCCGGATTTGAATATTATCGAGCACGTTTGGGACGCTTTAGGGAGACGTATTGCTGCCCTCAACCCACCCCTCAAACCCTTGCCACGCTTGCTACTGCTTTGCAAGATCAGTGGCTCTTGCTTCCTGTAGAATTGATGGACCGAATAATTGACAGCATCACGCATCGCTGCTCGTGCTGTATTGCTGTTAGAGGGGATCATATACCATATTGAAGGTACTTCCCCAATACCAAACTGCCACCTCAAATTTGTTCATTTTGTAAGTGCATTATTTTTTTTAATACCATAATTGTCTGACAATTTCTTTTTATGTTATTTTATACCTTACTATGTGTTGTACAATATGGCCAAGTTTCATAAAAATCTACAAGTAACTTCTTGAGTAATCGTCATTTCTGTGATTTTTCCTTAACTTTTGATAACCAGTGTAATAAAAAAGCAGCAAAAACAGCAACATTAATAATAATAATAATAACAACAACAACAATAATAATAATAATAATAATAATAATAGCAACAAATTACCCAAGTAGCACACTTCGTTTGTTAAAGGTTGTAAAATGGTTATTAACGTTGTAACAACAGCTTAAAAACGTTTATAAAACGTTTAAAGGTTATTTGTGCTATCTGGGTAGTGAAGCATGAACATTTTATGTTTCCGTTTTACAAACTTAGACGTGCATCACATAAACTAAGAAATGGTGCCCTGATGATACGTTCTTTTTTTATACTGAAACTGATAAACACCTTCTCAATGTCACAGAAAATCCACTTTCAATGCAGTGTAAACTAAGAATATGTACTTCAAAAGAGAAAAATTCAAACTATTAGTCAACCAACAAAGTTCATGCGGTTTTCATTTATTGTTTACTTCTCTGGATTATATTGAGTAAACAGAATGAAGTGGTGGGGGTATCTTTGTGTACAAATTAAAGCTTATTTAATGCAGTATTATTTAGAGTATTTGATTAGTTTGATTACTTTGAATTTAAGTGAAAAATCTGTAGTTGAGTATGGCCGTGTCAAACGCAATAATTCGTGCTTGTTTACTTTATGAGTTCAAACTTGGTACCAAATCTGCAGAAGCTTGTCGTAAGATATGCACTGCTTTTGGGGAAGGTACTGTAGCTGAACGGACGGCTCAGAAGTGGTTCAAGAAATTTGCCTCGGGGGATGAAAATCTGGAAGATGAACCTCGCTCCGGGAGACCATCAACGGTCTACAACGACGAGATCAAGCTGGCAATCGAGCAGGATTCAAGTCAGACATGTCAAGCACTTGCCTTAAGATTCAATGTGAGTGATGAAACTATTCGTAAACATTTGCACCAGCTTGGGAAACGATGGAAGCTAAGCAAATGGGTACCACATGAATTGAGTGAAACGAACACACACAGCAAGAATCACTCAAGAAACTCTGGCACGATTACAGTGGGAAGTTCTACCCCACCCTCCGTACTCACCAGACCTAGCCCCAAGTGAATACCACCTGTTTTTGGCAATGGACAACCATATGCGCAATCGGCGGTTTCAAAATAGAGAGGATTTGGAAAACGAGGTGAAAAACTTTTTTAACTTTCAAAACCCAACTTTTTATAAAAACGGGATATATGGTCTTCTGTCTAGGTGGGAAAAGGTAATACTTGCTGATGGTGATTATTTTTCTGAATAAATTTAATTTAAACCCATTTTTTTGTGTTTTATTTATTAACATTCAAAACCACACGAACTTTGTTGGTTGCCTGGTATTTGAGATTTAAACTTTAAAACATATCTACTGTGAAACAAAAATAGTACAATCAATAAAATATGGCATTAAACTAAAGTAAGATATTTAAAGAAATAATAAATATGCAGAAAGAAAAAGAAAAAAAAAACTACGTTAATATAAACGTATCGTTATTTCAGGTATCATGCCATATTTCGCTCAAATCAGAAAAAAAAAGAAAAAAACTACTAAAAAGCAGAAAAATGACTCTTCCTTATCACTGAAAAAATACACCAGTCGGCGAAACGCCATTTCATTCAATAAAGTATTCGCTATAGAAGGCAAAATATATCGTGCAAAATATGCAGACAAAACGCTGTGGTGGCGCTCTGAATTATTCATTTCGGAAAACAGTAAAACGCGTTGTGTTCAGTGGAGCGGTGAATTCCCATGAATTTCAACAAGCAATTTAAATAGACCCTGATTCATGCTCACTTTCGCTGTTCATTTCCAAAGAGAAGTGGAGAATTGAAAAGGAATGAATGGCATCAAAGCTTGAAAATGTCTTTCGAATGATAAGATATTCTTTTTTACTTCTCGTACGGACGCTTCAGAAATTTCTGGAGAAACATAATGTGATGAATAAGGAAATATTTTACCGAAGCTCACGAATCTCCAGCTTTTGAAAAGGTGAAACAAGACTTGCATCTGAAACTAACGTTTTTTCTTTCTAACGTTCTTGCTCTCTCTGTGCAAAACCTACAAAATATTTCTTTTTTTTTTAACCCTCGATCTCAAGTTTGCTCTGTGAAAAGAGCTCAGAGCATAAGTGAATCAAGACTTTTCTTTTTTTTTTTCGTTCTGAGATAGTTTTACACACCTAGTGTGAAAATAATATTTTTTGTGATACAGTTCACCGAGTTCCTAGACCAGTCCAGTTACCAATTTGTTATATATCATATGGTTTTGGTTTATATTTGTTATATAAACCATCTGTCTCGATTGGTTTTCGTTTCCTGAAAGAAATACCTGTAATTTACATATTCGCATATATGTTAGACTTGTTCCTCTTGTTATTGATACGACGTATGAAAACTAATGGAACCAATAGGCTTTTATAACTAACCAAAGCACAACACTTTCTGTAAACTAGACGAAGCACTACATCTTATGCGTACTGCATTTTGAAGACATCGTATAATGTGTTTTACCCCAAGCATCATCAAAAACAGCTAGTCAGTCGGTTAGAATGAATGATTATGCTCATTGAGAGTATACAAAAATTGGTTTTGATTTACCGAGGATTAATGGGTGTTTTTACAGCGTCATTTTTACCGCTTTGGTAAGTAGCTAGAACAGTAAAATGCCTGTAACAAAGACACTAGATATTTTTTGGGAAAGATGCCGTAGCTTTTCGACAAGCCCTAGAGAAAACAATGGTCCTATTTAAAACATGAGACCTAGAAAACTACACCAACATGTCATGAAAAAGGCAATTCGATGAAATACATTGCATGCAGCAGTTAGCGCAAATACATCGTGTACGGCACCTTCCCCAACGGTATGGAGCAGATGCCAAAATAGGAAGGATTTCTTAAAACAATATTTTTTGCTAATAATAGGGTAAGTGCTCCAGTAGTCGGCCATTCCCCAGTAGTCGGCCACAATGACATAAAACTCCTCATAAATAGTACATTTTTAATTTAAAATCAGATATGACGCATTCACACATTCATGTACCTATCCTCAATCATCAACAAGTGGCAGTAAAGTTTTGGGTACTTTTTTTGAATTAGTAATGAGTCATTTCATTTTGAATGGTGTGCCCGTCATCCAAGATTGCGATTCTGCTTATTTTTCAGCTAAGATGATTCTGTGGCCGACTACTGTAGCATTTACTAGTGTTGACTACAGCTTAGATTTTAACCTAATTCTTTTTTTTTTTTAATTTCTGAAACAAGTAGGTGGTTCACTATCAGAAAGGTTCATTCTAAAGTTTTACCTTGTTTTTGTTGCTGTATTGATAGCTGAAATTCTAGGTTAGCCAAGATCGACAAAATATCTCCTAAATGGCCGACTACTGGAGCACTTACCCTATCATGTTTTTCAAAGCAAAAGCTTTTTTTTTCCCAATCGCGAAAATCCATTTTTTATGGACAAATTGGATTTTTAAAAATAAAACTAATGCGCTATTTTATATTAATTCTTTCCCCCAATCTGCCTGATAGTTACAACCGGTATGCAGTGTACTATTTTTCAATTACAAAGCTTAGCTTTTTTTTTTCTTTTCAATTTTCTATCTTTTGAAAACTTTTCCTTTTCTCTGCTTGAGAGGTCTTTGATTGGGTGAAGATTTTCACTTTCTGAACGCAGTGCGCTCTGTTTAACTGTGTTTCAACCGTTCAATTTTTTCTGGATTCTTTTTCACGCCACGTTAAGCTTCGTTCATCCGCTCACTGAGACATCTAAAAGGTTGGAGACTGTTGGAAAAATGTCCAAAGAAGCGAGAGATTAAGCTATACCCAAAAACTTTATTACAAATTGGTTATTTTACGCTCCGCTGACGATCAACTATTTTCTTTAGACGTACATATTCTCTCTTAAATTAGTATCAATAGTTGTGTCAGTTTATTGAAAAATACTGAACCAGATAAATGATTTTTAAGTGCAGCATATTTTAGAAATTTTGGATCAGGCTTGAGGAATAAACGAAGCTTTTCTTGGTAAAACAAGAAAAGACATTTTCTTTTCGGTAATGCTATGACTTGTAATACATCGTCGGCACCATGCTAAACTAACGAATGTGAAAAATCGCGTTTTGTAAGTTCGTTTTTCAAGTTCAAATTTTACAAATAATTAAAATTAAAATGATACCTTCTAACTATAGTTTTACTCTTAAAGATATCTATAAAAGTTTAAAAATTGAAAATAACCAAACACGTCAGGTGGGAATAAGTTATATGCAGTGTTTTGGTTCTTCTGAAAAGTGCCTATTTTCACATTCGTTAGTTTAGCATGGTGGCGACGACATGTATGTGTTTATATTCTTATACAACTTTCTATTATACCTTTGCTCTAGAGAAAAAAAAACTATTGTATATAAACAATATCGTTTGTAAATACTAATATCAGATTTCGTACAGAGGAAGCAAAAGTATGCTTTTAAAATTGCTTTCAGTTAATGTTCATTAATGGTTAACATCAAATGCACTGAATTAATCTGAAAGTTAGTTTTAGTTGAAATAAGAATAAGAATATGATTAGAAAATATAATGGCAGTTTTCGTATTTTTTTATTTATTCATTTTTATTATTATTACAATTTATTTTTGTTTTGTGTGCGTTGTTACAAAATACTTAGTTTTAATAACATAAATTCGAAATTGTCTTTAGACTGTCCTTAGGAAAAATGTATTGCATATATTTTGTTTTAATCATTGTTATTGCTCATTTTATAAGTTTGAACAGTAGGTGGGATTAGGAAGGGATGGGACAGTTGAAGATCTTGGAAGATGAAGGGATTATGTAACAAATCGAAAAAATGAGAGTAATTAAAAAGTTCAAAGTTTTATTGTTGCAGTTTTTGCAGCTTTTTTTTTTCTGGTTTGGTCTTTAGTGAGTGTATAAAGTTAGTCTAATGACATCTACTTTTTGATGCACCAAGTTATATTTGCTTTTCTGTATCCATTGCTTACCATTG
>JAXGGA010021992.1:0-15717 GCA_038373865.1 Uloborus plumipes | reverse complement strand
TAAGAGTAAAGCTTCGGAGAGTGGGAAATTAATATTTATTTCAGTCGCGAGCTATCGTTATACATTGTAAATCTGAGTTTGATCCATATCCGTTTGCAGCGCACCTAGTGGGCAGTCCCATTATTAGGGCACCCTTTCGAACAACTAAAGATTAACCCATTTATGCCCAGTGTCCTAAAGACGGGACGCTTGTTAGTCACTGCATACAAAAACCTGTAATGGGTGTATCATTTTACTAAATCTGTTTTTCACAAGTTAAATAGTCCTTCTTCTTGAGAAAACCAGTTGGAGACACTAGTTGGACATCAGAGTTTACTTATTGACAGCTATTTTTAGACAAATCAGTCAAGAGACGATCCGGCATGGGTAGCCGCAGAAAGTAAGTTTTTTCTGCGACCTTTTTTTCTTCATAAAATCAAACTTTTTTAAAATGATTTGCTTAAAATTGATTACAGATGCCTTTTGTAATGTTACTTTGCTAAAGTAAAGTCAAGTATGGTCGTATTTTGCTCACATATCTGCAAAATATCCCATAAACAGGACATTGAATAACTTAATAAATATGCCAACGGCGAACTATTTTAAGATTAAAATGTATATAAACCACTCCAAGTTTTAGTAGATAGTTTTGAGTAGATAAAATTAAAAAAAAAAATAAATAAATAAATAAACTTGGGCATAAATGGGTTAACATAAAAACCCACGTTAGAGTAAAGTTGTAAAATTTTTACTTGCGCCACTTTCATTCCTACCCACCCAATTATTCCTTCCATTCTCAGAATTAAATACGGAACCTGCTTAAGTCCTGCTCTCCGTCATTTAAGTTTCATTTCCTCAGTTTAATGGTTAATTGCATGATGAAGAATTCTCATTTCCTGGCAACTTCTTTAATCTCAAATTTCGTTCCTTGGAGACCAATTACGATGTTATTTATTGATAAGTGATATATATCTCGCATTCTTTTTGTTAATTAAGCTTTTATGATTGAGAACTTCTAAAAGCTTAATCAGGTTTTCATTTAGCGACAAGAAATTCAAATGCTAAAAGAAAACAATTTTTTTTTTCAGGGCTTCGG
Source organism: Uloborus plumipes (assembly GCA_038373865.1). Taxonomy (NCBI): domain Eukaryota; kingdom Metazoa; phylum Arthropoda; class Arachnida; order Araneae; family Uloboridae; genus Uloborus; species Uloborus plumipes. The sequence continues at coordinate 14,642 of JAXGGA010021992.1, read as the reverse complement.
AATATTTCATATGTCTTGGTGCACTTATAATGGTTTCTTTCTTTTACCCCTCCCCTTTTTTTGTTCACGCATAATTTTGTTTACGAAATCTAAGGTCATTCTGTTGATTTTCTGCTTTATGCCGTTCTTCAAACTAGTTTTCTCAAATATCTTACAAATCATAGTTTCAAAGCTGAGGAAAGTCCTTTATAGGGTAATCTTCCTGTGAGATAAGTGGTCAACCTCGCCATTTTTTTTAACGAATATCATTGTTAAAAACATTTATAATATTCAATACACCACCAGCTCGTTTGTTCCATCCATTGACTGTAGTTTCGTGCTTATTATGCACTCATCAGCATGGAGTAGGAGTTAAACGAGCAAGGAGAGCCAACAGAAACGGGTCGCTTGTGTGAAATTAGAACACCAGCGAGCGACCACACTTGGTACGGTACAACTCGAAATTTTGAGGCAAAGCTCGGGTTGCATGTTTCTGATTTAGCAATAGCTTGGGGCCGGTAACTTACTGCTTTATTTATAGCGTTGTTTTAGTAAATAATGCTGGAATTGAGTTTATTATTAATATCCAAGATAAAATGAGTGAATAAGTTTAAATTATTTTGCTTCAAAACTTCTGTATATAGCTTCAAATTCGAACTGTCCTAAAATGGTGTTCCACTTACCTCAACAAACCTTATATCAAAAAAAAAAAAAAAAAATTGAGTTGTCAGATGACAAATGCTGGTTTTCAACAGTGTTGTGATTTTTTTCAAATGAAATTGAACTGAAGTGTTCATTCACTGGTCAGTTCACCCTACATGGTAAATAAATAAATAACTGCAAAAGCACTCTATGAGTAACAATGCAAAACATTTTTTTGAAGAACTTTCTACTTCTAAGCAATTTTTTCCGCGACATCAAAGATAAGCACTGAAAGGAAGCCGGATGCCTAAAGTTTACGTCAAAACGGAAGTACGAACCATCCATCTGTTCCCAGCAAAATATTTTTCTTTCGAAACTGTCAATTGTGCTCTCGAGGTAAAGCGGTTATTTTGAATGTTCAGTTGAACACCAATATTTATGGTGCACTAAGGTGTTTGAAATATGGAGGCACATTGTTGATACGAAGGCCTTTTTCTTCCCAAGAGCTGAGAAGATAAACCAAGAACATGGAAATCGTCTTAGAAAGGTGTAATCTTTTTATTTGCTAAAAAATATTTTTATTTTGATAGCACTACTGTTCAGATTTGAAGCTTAAGGAATAAAATCTGGATGTTTTAATCATTTTGTCATAGAGTGGAAGACTTTCGATGATTAGTGTGTCATGTGAGGAGTTAATTGATTGGTCAAAATTACCACGGAACGCTTGTCTTATCTAAATTAGCAATAAATTAGAATGTTATTATTGCATCATTAGTACTCCTGGAAATATAAGTTGCGGTGCTAGGACCTTTTGTATCTCATTTTTCTCATTAAAATATGATGTTCGTACTTTACAAAGTGAGGTTAAGCAACTGATTAATGCTTACAAGAAACGCCTACATCGAATCTATTGAAACACAAAACTCAGTTCAAGAGAATATTTTGCCTATATCTATGAAATTTACAATGTAACTCCTTATCATGGTTTTCAAACAAACCGTTGTATTGAACATTATGAATCGAGTACAAGGCTTATTCCTTATTTCTTTTTTCATTATCATTTCATTCTTTATGTTTGACACAGCTTTTGGTTTACACATGCATTCCTGCGAATACAACATCCCGAAGGAAAACGAAATATATGTGATAATTCTTCTACCAAAAGATAATAGATACTTGTCATCGTATAGCAGAGTTAGACCAGCGATCAATGTGTCTTTGACAAAAATAGAAGAATTGGGATTATTACCAAACATGAAGCTTATTTTCTTTGATGCCGCAGATACAAAATGCGATTCTGACCCCAGTATATGGGAGGCGGTCAAGGCTTACATTGAGTTACCAGTACACCTCTTCTTGGGGCCTTCATGTGATTATGCTGTTGCTCCAATTGCACGCTTGCTGAAGTATATGAAAATTCCAATGATAACGGCAGGTGCGCTGGCCATGGATTTTAATGAAAAAGATCGGAAGAATGATACCTCTGAATACTTTATGTTGGTTAGAACTGGATGGATTTTCAAAGGCATGGCAAATATTTTGGATCAAATTTTCAGAAGGTTCAACTGGAAGAAAATCGTAGTTCTTTTCCAAGCCAATGGTAGACGGGATATAATGAAGGATCATTACTGCAGTTTGTCCGCTAAGTCTATAATCGACGTTACATTTCCCAAGAAAAATTGTACAATCAGGCAGCAAAAGTTGCCTGAAAATTTTACGAGGGAGTATGCAGAGGAATTAACGAGAACGTACATTGGTCGAGATTATGGAGGTAAGTGGATAAGCAAAAGCTAATTTCAATTTGGTTTTATTACTTTCAAAACGCAAATTTGTTGAATCTTGTAATTAAAAAACCTATCTTTATTGTAAATACTTTGACGCGTCAGACCTGAAATTGTTGCAAAGTACTAAGCAATTTGATGTAATTTTTTTCTTGTGAACATTTTTTTTTTGTCATAAATAAATTGATATCATACCATGGTTGGCAACATATTGTTGAACATATAAAAACTGCATTTAAGTGTAAGTTCGAGTTTTAGCTTATTTGAAAACCTAAATTAGAAAATGAAATGAAATATATTGATTACTTCTAAAATATCTGCTTGAAATGCGATTGGAAGGAAGTTATTTATTAATTTATTTATTTATTTTAAAGTATTGCGCACAACAGACGAATCCAATTATAGTGGCAAGTGAAACAAGAACAATTAAAACAATTTATACATTCAAAATATTGAAACATATAGACTTACAACAATTAAAAGACTTAAAAATGTCTAAAAATATTTGAAACAAGACAAGGAATTAAAATTTCGTAAAATTTTAAAAGACAACAAACGAATTAAAACAAATTACACATTTAAAATATTAAAACAAATAGACTTAAAATTATTAAAAGACATATTAAAAATATCCAAAACGTGACAATGAGAGTTAAAAAGTTTGTAAAATTTAAAAAGACAAAAATTATCAACGTAATTAAACTTTGTAAAAATATTTTTAAAACACAGATGACTCCTAAGAGTTCTATTTGGAACAGCAAAATGGATGGAATTAATAATATCTGAGCAGTCAATAAGATTGTTAAGTGCTTTATAAAAAAAAAGACAAAAGTTCACGACGTGACTTAAGGTTTGGAACATTATAGCAATTATTGTAGTACCAAACATGAAAATTTAATACGGTCTGCTCTTAAATCGTGTTGAAATGTAGTACAGTAAACTCTTACTTATAACACCACCTCATTTATGCGCCTTTGTCACTTATACGACGATTTTCAATGGTCCCAGTACATATTATACTAAAATAATGATAATATCGTTCGTTTAAGCTTCGCTCTAAAGATAAATATATCACTTATGCACGGTATTTTTCGTGAAATGTAAAAAAATAATTAATTTTCTTTAAAAAATAAGCATGTTTCTTCACTATCCGCAGTAATATTTCGCTTTAATTGCTCCCGAAAACATTTTTTCGGCATTAACTGGAATTCTGACAGGTACTATTATTTATTATGGATTATTTTAAAGGGAACAGTTTGTGATTACAAATGCTACAGTTTTTGTTTTCTCCTTAGCATTGTAGTTACGTTACAGTAATTACCAAACCATAGTAATAAGTCCTTTTTTCTATAGAAACATTCTTATTCATGCTCTCAGTAGAACTGATGTTGCGTTTTAGACCTTTAAATAGGCTAGTTCGCTTATGCGTCTCTCTCATTTATGCGCCTTTTCTGTTGGTTCCTTGGACCGCCGCATAAGATAGAGTTCACTGCATGTATGTTTTAATGCTTTTTTAATGAAAAAAATAATAGTTTGTGAATTTTTCTTCCACAATAAACATGGGTGTGCAAGCAAAGGTACATGCAATAACGTCTAAACTGAATATGCAATAAGTATATTTACATTTATCATTTAAGTTTCTAGAAAAGAAGGTTTTGCTCTTTGATGCTTTTTCGGTCATCGAAGGCAATATTGGCTAATATGTGATACTATTTATTAAAATTTCGACTATTACGATTCTTCCTAAAACCTTGACCAGGTCGCGCGGCGTGAGAGGAAATCATTTTAAATGTATACTTTTTAATTGGCTGACAAGAATGCATAAAGACATAACTTTGGCTTACGTTTATTATTTTAAAAAATGTTCATTACCATGGGTAGTTTCTGAAAAAAAATGTGTATAGTTTTCTTTGTAATGTACTCATAACGCAGGGCTGCAAAAATACACTTTTTAAAAATTGTTTTGATTTAGTTAACTGATCTTTATGCACTTTTTGCGCTGATTTCAAAAATGGCATTGGTTTTTTTCTATCACGTAAGGCTTGCCTACAAAATGAAGTTTTGAAAAAGTACAAAAAAACCGAACAATTTTGAATTCTTTTATTGTAATGTAAAGTAAAAGCAGGAAAATAATCAAACCTGGCAAAAAAGAACATACAAGTGATGGACATGTGTTGTAAAGTTATAAGTCTGTGAGAAGGAATTAGGTAAGTCAGGTCCATGAGGAACAGGGCGAATAGTTGAATGTATGTTGGTTGGGCATGAAATTTTTTTTCTTCTGTTTTTCAAACTGAAACCTTGCACTGAAGAACAAAAATTCCAGTCATCACTGTAATTTTCAGGCTCTCTCCAAATCATGGGTAGTCCAAAACGAAGTGATTTCTTACCTTTAAGCAATTGGTCTCAGTTATTCCAAACACACAGAATACACTATACGGGGAGCCCAAGATTTATCTTGGTCCCCTACTTTAACACCAAATCATGCAAAATACACCTTCTTAACAAAATTAGAAATGTTCCTTTGTTGCTTCTTGACCGTTAAGACCCACTAATATAATAGAAACAGTTAGAAGAGTTGACTTATCCTCTAGTAGCCATTTCTTCAAAAGAACACAAAACTGTTAGATCTGTATACCACAGTGGCTATAGCTCCGCACTGAGTCACTGATTGCAATCAAGGTCACGGCTCACTATATCTATATATATAAAAGAAAGTCGTGTTAGTTACACTATTTATAACTCACGAACGACTGTACCGATATGGCTAAAAATTGGTGAGTAGGTAGCTTAGAGCCAGGAGACGGACATAGGCTATAAATTATGTGTGTCAGTCACATAAATAGAAAATATGTCTTATTGACTTCGCCTTTTTACGAAGCCTTTTTTGACATCTCCATGGCTGAGCGACATAAAACACACGTTCTGGCAGCTTCCGGAGCGCAGTAAACAGGTTGTAAGTTAGCTATGCGTTGAGTGTTATTTGAACTTTTGTGAAATAAATTATAAACAAACGCGTTACTTCTCTTGAAATTTATATGTGATAAGCTGTCAGAAACGATTGCTCATTCCGAGGATCCCGGTGATCCCAACCGATATGCCGTTTGAATTTAAAAGACTTAAATTTCCGATCCGTCTTGCATTTGTCATGACCATCAACAAATCACAAGGCCAATCCTTAAAAGTTTGTGGTTTGAATCTAAAGCATCACTGTTTTTCCTATGGTCAATTATATGTGGCATGTTCACGGACCGGAGGACCATCTGCGTTGTTTGTTTTTGCGCCTGATAATAAAACAAAAAACGTTGTGTATCATAAGGTACTTAAGTGAAGAGCAACCTACAACCTATGTACTAAAATACATAAACAATAATGAATGATTAATGTAAGTACTTAATTTTTTTTTTGTATTTTCTAATAATAAAAAACTTAATAAATTCAAAAATTTGCTTATTTATTCCCTTTAAGGCGGAACAGAGTTCGCCGGGTCAGCTAGTTCTTTATAATGACGCCTAGTGGACAGTAAGAATGGGGAGGGAGCAAACTGAATGAGAATTGTCTTGTTTTAGTAGGAAATGGATTTTCCCACTTTAGATTTCATGTCTTATTCAAATAAATAAATGAAAACTTTTTTTTTGCAAGAAACGTGCTCACATTCACTGTTAAAAAAAAAAACCTGAATTTTCAGGAAGATTTTTACTGATTTTAACAGGAAATTTCCGTTTTCGTTTCAAAACATAACTTTTCCTTAAAAAACGGAAATATTCCGTGAATTACCAAGTTGGAAAAAAAAAAAAAAACGGAATTTACCCGGTTTTGTGGTTGAAATACCGAACGAGGAAGTTAGAGACAGTCTGAAGAGACTTGGCGCGTGCGCAGATTCGGCGGAGTTTTCGGCAGGATAAATGATTCATAACTGAATCAAAGTGCACAGCAAAAGTAACGCAAAGTCATCGAGAATTAATATGCATGTTTAAGCTTCTATGAAAGCGACTTGTATTATTCGCATTAGCATGGAAAAGATGACATCTGTGTCTCGTCGTTTGGATAGTTACTTTACAAAAAACACAACATTCGAATGTTATTTAATCGTATTCCTCAAGACGTTATTATGTGTGCCATTTTGTTTCAATTTGAAAATGCTTCGAAGAACAGCGTTGAATAAGAATTATTCCAGGATTCTGCGTAGTTAATCAAATTGACTGAAAAAATAATTTGGATCTTTTCATGTGATTATGCGGTATGCATGTGATTATGAGCGTTTTCCTTGCTCAACATTTTTAAGAAGACTTCGTTTATCGCAATGGATAGAATCAAAATGGGCAACAAAAGGGCGTGTTAGTATATTTTAAAATCTACTCGCTCTATTGTTGCCTTTTTTGAGCAACTTTTACTGCAAATAGGAGGTAAGAATTTTTATTTTTGTTACTGCTATTTTTATTTTAATCTGAGTCCAGACTTAACAGTTAGTTATTTCATGATGTAAACCAATTGTGCATTTTAGGAGTTGCATGTATATAAACTTACTGGTGCTGAGGGTTAGTAAAATTTAGTGAAATGATTTTTGTAATTTTATATCTGGATTTAAAAGCTTATTCTCAAAACTTAGCTTTTTTACTTTATGACTTTACTTCGTTAATGTGACGAAATTAATGTTGTCAAAACTACGAAAATGATTGTCAATTTGACGATACTAGGATAAAGAAATATTTCGCTACATTTGACGAAATTCATCCCCAAAAAATGACGAAATGTTCGCTCGGGGTATTATCTTGGAAGTGATTTCATCAAAAACAAAGAAAATATCGTTAATTTTGAGAGTGCATTTCTGAAAGTGTTGATCACTATGAACACCGTAACGTAAATATATATGAAAATAGAGGAAATCAGTAACAATACAGGATTTTTTTTTAAGGAACCACGAATGTTTCAAATTCAGAAAGGAAAAAAAGAACTTTCGGAAGAACTTAATTTTTATTCAAATATAAGAGAAAATATTTTAAAAAGAATGCACCTTGTTAATACTTTTTAATCTTTTGAAGTTATGCGCTCAGAAATACTATGCATTGATCATTCCATCTTCAAAATATTTGAGTATAGCCCGGGAGCTAACTGTTGGAAAACTGCAAATCGTGATAAGAAGATGCCACTTGGTGGGAATGTTGTTTAGGGCTATTCATTGAAATTAAGACCCAGAGGCACTTTCAAAAACCGTTTTAATCCAAGATGGCGGCGTTTTTCAAAATGGCGGCCAATGCTACTGCTTTTGCAATTTAACTCACACAAAAGAGGTTTTTATATCAAATAATATGTTTTTCAGGCCAAGGATTTCATTTAGTATGTTGAAAAAAAGCTAAATGTTCATTTTGATGTTTATTTTTTTATTTATTTTAAAGAATTATATTGTTTACTAGAAGACTACATGTAGTGTCCAAAATCTTTTAGAAAGGTAGCCAAATTGCGACCGAAGAAAATAAACTGGGAAACCTGGTGCGGTGGTAACCTAACCATGCTCAAATTAGTCTCCTAAGAACTCCACACATATCTCCCAGCGGTGCTGCTATTGTTAGAAGCATTCCGAGAAGGCCCGTTTAGTTTGTGGAGTTAGCGACAAAAACAGCCGAAATGTTTCACTTCCTGATACCAGTGTGAAATTTGGTACAGAGCTTATGTACATATATAAGAATAAAAAACCGCCGGGAGACACTTGATCAGGGGTCATGAACTCCCGTGATGACGTCATCAAATGGCCGCTCTTACAGGTAAATACGTTCGTTTAACTGCTTAAAACTCTATCATAAATTGAAATATTGCAAAATTCAAATATATCATCTGAAAGCTCTTTAAAAGAGCTATTTAGAAAGATGTAATTTTTCTTTCTAAGGTCAAGGGCCCACTTGTGATGACGTCATCAAAATGGCCGCTTTTACAGGTAAATACGTTTGTTTAACTCCCCCTAAAACTCCATAATAGATTTAAATATTTCAAAATTCAAATATATCATCTGAAAGCGCTTTAAAAGATCTATTTAGAAAAATTTCATTTTTCTTTTTGAGGTCAAGGTCCCACCTGTGATGACGTCATCAAAATGGCCACTTTTACGGGTAAATGCGCTCATGTAACTGTTTAAAACTCCATCATAGATTTAAATATTGCAAAACTGAAATAAATCATCCGAAAGCGCTTTAAAAGAGCTATTTTATAGTGCTTGGTTTTATTTTCTAAGACAAATAGTTGAAAAGTTATAACAATTTTAAATTGAAAATGTATAACAAACGTATTTACCTGTAAAAGCGGCCATTTTGATGACGTCATCATAGGTGGGCCCCTGACCTTAGAAAGAAAAATTAAATTTTTCAAAATAGCTCTTTTAAAGAGCTTTCAGATTATATAGTTGAGTTTCGCAATATTTGAATCTATGGTTGAGTTTTAGGGGGAGTTATACAAACGTATTTACCCCTGAAAGCAACAATTTTGATGACGTCATCACAGGTGGGCCTTTGACCTCAGAAAGAAAAATTAATTCTTTATAAATAGCTCTTTTAAAGAGCTTTCAGATGATATACTTGAGTTTTGAAATATTTAAATCTATGATGGAGTTTCAGGGGGAGTTAAACGAACGTATTTACCTGTAAAAGCGGCCATTTTGATGACGTCATCACAGGTGGGCCCTTGACCTCAGTAAGAAAAATTAAATATTTTCTAAATAGATCTTTTAAAGCGCTTTCGGATGATATAGTTGAGTTTTAAAATATTTAAATCTATGATCGAGTTTTAGAGGGAGTTAAACAAATGTATTTACCTGTAAAAGCGGCCATTTTAATGACGTCATCACAGGTGGGCCCTTGACCTTAGAAAGAAAAATTAAATCTTTTTAAATAGCTCTTTTAAAGAGCTTTCAGATGATTTTTTGAGTTTTGCAATATTTAATCCATGATGGAGTTTTAGGGGGAGTTAAACAAACGTATTTACCTGTAAAAGCAGCCATTTTGATGACGTCATCACAGGTGGGCCCTTGACCTTAGAAAGAAACATTAAACCTTTCTAAATAGATCTTTTAAAGAGCTTTCAGATGATATATTTGAATTTTGCAATATTTCAATCTATGATGGAGTTTTAAGCAGTTAAACGAACATATTTACCTGTAAGAGCGGCCATTTGATGACGTCATCACAGGTGGGCCCTTGACCTTAGAAAGAATTATTAAACCTTTCTAAATAGATCTTTAAAAGAGCTTTCAGATGATATAGTTGAATTTTGAAATATTTAAATCTATGATGGAGTTTTAGGGGGAGTTAAACAAACGTATTTACATGTAAAAGCGGCCATTTTGACGACGTCATTACAGGTGGGACCTTGACCTCAGAAAGAAAAATTAAATCTTTCCAAATAGCTCTTTCAAAGAGCTTTCAAATGATACATGTGAGTTTTGCAATATTTCAATCTATGATGGAGTTTTAAGCAATTAAACGAACGTATTTACCTGCAAAAGCGGCCATCTTGATGACGTCATCACGGGAGTTCATGACCCCTGATCAAGTGTCTTCCGGCGGTTTTTTGTTCTTATATATGTACATAAGCTCTGTACCAAATTTCACACTGGTATCCGGAAGTGAAATATTTCGGCTGTTTTTGTCGTTAACTCCACAGACTAAACGGGCCTTCTCGGAATGCTTCTAACAATAGCAGCACCGCTGGGAGATGTGTGTGGAGTTCTTAGGAGACTAATTTGAGCATGGTTAGGTTACCACCGCACCAGGTATCCCAGTTAATTTTCTTCGGTCACAATTTGGCTACCTTTCTAAAAGATTTTGGATACTACATGTTTTTCTCGTAAACAATATAATTCTTAAAAATAAATAATAAAATAAACATCAAAATAAACATTTAGCTTTTTTTCAACATACTAAATGAAATCCTTGGCCTGAAAAACATATAATTTGATATAAAAACCTCGTTTGTGTGAGTTAAATTGCAAAAGCAGTAGCATTGGCCGCCATTTTGAAAAACGCCGCCATCTTGGATTAAAACGGTTTTTGAAAGTGCCTCTGGGTCTTAATTTCATTGTATAGCCATTAGCAACATTCCTACCAAGTGGCATCTTCTTATCACGATTTGCAGTATTCCATTGATTTTTGACAGTTAGCTCCCGGACTAGTATTTTATGCGAGATTGATGTAATTCTTTTCAAAAAAATCATGTAATTTTAATGAACTAAAATTTTTAATAAAAAAAAAGCCAATTCTTGCATTGCTTTAGTATTTTTTTTTTTAAAGGCAAGATGTTTAAGAGTTTGAAGTATGAGCGGACATTTTCAAACTTTTTCTAAAAAACAAAATTTGTGAGAGTTTTAAGTTTACATTTTTGCTCATCATTTTGTCTGATATATATATATAATTTTCCGGTGAGCTAGTTTACGCTCCTTTTTTAATTACTCTATTTTTCTGTTTCTCATTTTCCCATATTTTAATCACCCACATTTTTACGTTATAGGCTTATACCTATACGCTTATACTTATATATGCAAGATGGAAAATTATTTAAATTTTGCAAAATAAACAAGCGCTTTTATAGCAGCTTAATATTAATAGCAAATTATATATGAAAGTTCAATAAATTAGTCCTTTAAGTGGCGCAAAATGTGTAGATTGGAAAAAGCAACAAATGAACAAATTGAAATTTTAAGAAACTTTAGAGAAACATTTGAAAATTTGCGAAACAATATAAGAGCTAATATTTAGAAAAGTGCCAATTTGAAGTGCCAATTTTCTGAAAAAAAAATTTTTTTACAGAAAAAAACTAATATTGGATTTTAAGTCTAAATTGGGTCTAAATGCAAGAAAATAAAAGGGGGGAGGTCAAGGAAGTTATTTACCCCCTCTTTAGATTACTCACTTTTAAGCCGTTACAGATCTGATGAATGTTACAGATCTGATGTTAGTGTGAGCTACATATTTGAGTTTATGCTTTCAGTCTTCGTTAACATCTCTAAATATGACATCATTTCCTTGCATTTTTAACATAGAATTAAGATAATTATATTAAAATATATATATTAGGCTAAAAAATCAATTTTCATCATAAAAAAGCAATTCTTGGAAATAAAAATGAGCGATAAGGTTTTTAGACAAAATAAATTATGAGATTACCAAATCCAAGCTAATAAAGCATTTGTTTTGTTTTGAAACAACACACAACTTCAACTTTTTCAACACACAACTCTGCTGCTTGCTTTTCTTTAATTAGCTGCAGGAAATTTAATTTCTTGATCAGAAATTCAAATTTAACATGATAGTTTTTATCTAGTTACTTAGCGAAGTTATGAGAAATTGAAGCACCAAAAAAATAAATAAATAAATAAATAAATAAATAAAATAATAATAATTAATTAACATAATTTCTGCAGTGTCAATTTTTCTGATTTTACTAACTTCTGTTGTTAGGTCATACAAACCACAAATGAAGCAATTGTACTAAAACTCAGTGCTTTTCATTTTTTAAGAATATTCAATATATATGGCTAAAACCTATGATTTTTGCTCTTTATAATTCTGAAACGTGTGAGTTAGTTCTGTAACATATTCGCTGTTTTTCAATGTTACCGATTACTGACTGTTACCGATCTGACAAACTGACAAAGTTTTTTTTTATTTCCGAGTCGATCGCACTAAACCAAAATCAAATACGTGGTTTTTTTACTTGTAATAAAGGACTATACTTATATATAAAATAATTTTTAAAATAATAAAAACTGCGCATTTTAGAGCGTGTTACCGATCTGATGACTCAAATGACACACATTTTATAAAATCACTTTAAAAAATCTTACCTTCAATTTTAGATGCAGAAATACAAATTTTTAATTACGATTCGATAAAACATCCCACCAGGTACTCAGTATCACGTGGTATAGGTGCAGGAAATGATTTTTGGAGCCTAAACTTAGATCGGAAGTTATTGTTACCACTCTGACGGCGGAACTTGGGACACGCTTATTTCGCATCGGCTAGAACGTCAGAAATCGATTAAAACAAAAATGAAGTAAAATATTAACAAAGGGGTAAAAGTAGAATCGTTTTTTGTGCAAGTGCGTTTTTTTGGGAAGTTAGAAAGTGCGCATGACCTGTTTGCATGCTAAACTTTGCTACTTGGGACACGTTACCGATCTGATTTTTGATGTATAAAAACAATATTTTCGGAAGAAAAAAAAATTTTTTTTCTGATGTTATTAGATGAAATGAAAGCAAAACTTATCTTCTTTCTGGGGAAAATTATTTTTTAAACTAGTTATTGAAATACTAGTGAAAATGCACTTGGGACTCAAATTGGCACTTTCTAAATATTGGCTCATAAACATATAAAAAGAACAAACGAAAAAGATAAGGCAGCACATTACCCATGTTTGTTCTTTTTATATGTTTATATTGTTTCGCAAATTTTCAAATGTTTCTTAAAATTTCAATTTGTGCATTTGTTGTTCAACACAGTCTACGCATTTTGCGACACTTAAAGGACTAATTTATTGAACTTCCATATATAATTTGCCATTAATATCAAGCTGCTATAAAAGCGCTTGTTAATTTGCAAAATTTAAATAATTTTCCATCTTGTATGTATATACAGGGTGTCCACTCCAATCGTGGACCAATAGCTAATTTCTAAACCGTTAGAGATAAGCATATAGTTTATTTAGGAAAAAATCTCCAAATTATGAAAGGAATTTTGGGTCTATTCAATGTTTTTCAAAAAATCAAATTTTGAAAGAGTTACGAAATTTAAATTTTTATACAGCCCCCCAGTTCTATCAATCATATTTAGTAAAACATTCTTGACACTGTAACGTTTAAAACTAAAAAAAAATCACTCTTCTACCACAAAAATTGACCGAGTTATGACGTTTTGAAAAATCAAGATTTTGCATTGTTTCATGACGTCATCGAGAGATCGCTGAAGGGACCGTATGCGAAATCCTTCAAAATCTTGATTTTTCAAAACGTCATAACTCGGTCAATTTTTGTGGTAGAAGAGTGATTTTTTTTTAGTTTTAAACGTTACAGTGTCAAGAATGTTTTACTAAATATGATTGATAGAACTGGGGGGCTGTATAAAAATTTAAATTTCGTAACTCTTTCAAAATTTGATTTTTTGAAAAACATTGAATAGACCCAAAATTCCTTTCATAATTTGGAGATTTTTTCCTAAATAAACTATATGCTTATCTCTAACGGTTTAGAAATTAGCTATTGGTCCACGATTGGAGTGGACACCCTGTATATTAGGGTGGAGCGAAAAAAACAAAGTTTTTATTTTCGAATCGTAATAGTGCGGAAAAGTTGCGATTAGTGAAGAGTTACAAAACAAAACAAAAATTTTTGAAATCGGATAATATCTTCCGTTCCCGCAACGAGCCTGAAATTTTGAAAAAATGAAAATTTTCATGTGTTTTTAGCGATTTTTTAAAATTTTTGTTATAATGTTTTATTTTAATGCTCTTGGACGGAAAAGTTACGTTTGGTGAAGCCTTCTGAAATTTTGAAAAATATATTGAAATCGAATAATACCGTCTGATCCAGGAACAAGCCAGAAAAACCAAAAAATTATAAAATTTCAGCTTTTTTTGGGGTGATGAAAAAAAAATTAAAAAAATATGTTCTCATGTTTTTTTCTTTTTTACCCGGTATCATAGCGTAAAGCCTTTTAAAAAGCACTATATTACTCTTAAACATTAATTTTTTTCTTGATTTTTCAGGTATCTTCTAAACATGCAAAACTACCATTTTTTACAACAATGAAACATTTTCAAATAATTGAAAGTTATAAAATATTTTCCAAAATTTCTGCAATCCAGTACAAAAATCCACTAAATAAAACACCCACTCCTAAAATAAACGCTAATTTTAATCACTAAACTATAAACAATTTTAATACCTAACTAATTATATACAGTTTCTTAATCCCCTTTTGCAGGCTGTGCCTTCTATAATTATGTTACCTAACTTAACTGACTACCCACAGAATCCTTTAACATTAATTTAATTAGAAACTAATTTTAAAATTAAAACTTCTTTAAAATTGAACCTAGTTAGGTTAGGTAGTGTATAGAATGAGACTGCAAAATGCAATTAAAAATTCAGAAACTAACATATAATGAGGTAGGTATTAAAATAGTTTATCGTTTAGGGACAAACAATATTGTTCATCTTATGAGTGAGTGTTTTGTTCAATGGATTTTTGTACTGAAAA
>JAXGGA010021991.1:0-15718 GCA_038373865.1 Uloborus plumipes | reverse complement strand
ACTGCGATCGCTTCGAATTGCAATCGCTACTGGAAATGAATTACATTATCATCAACTTAACTTGGCATGACGTCACTACGGGTGGAGCCAATAAGAGCTCACAAGCACTCAACGATCTCCTCTTATTCGCCAAGTAGGCTGTGACGTTTTATCTAGCTCGTTTTTCATAGGCAAACGTCACGCTAACATCACGATGTTTTTATCAAGAAACGTTCTAATGTAATTCATTTCCAGTAGCGATTGTAATTTGCGATAGCCTGTTTCACTTGAATCCCTGCCATAGGCAGGGATTCAAGTGAAACAGGCCATCGCAAATTACAATCGCTACTGGAAATGAATTACATTAGAACGTTTCTTGGTAAAAACATCGTGACGTTTGCCTATGAAAAACGAGTTAGATAAAACGTCACAGCCTACTTGGCGAATAAGAGGAGATCGCTGAGTGCTTGTGAGCTCTTATTGGCTCCACCCGTAGTGACGTCATGCCAAGTTAAGTTGATGATAATGTAATTCACTTCCAGTAGCGATTGCATTCGAAGCGATCGCAGTGCTGTTTCACTTGAATCCCTGCCATAGTATTTTTATCGCTAGCTACTTGTAATATTTTGAAACATTCATTTGTTGAAGAGCCATCTACTTATATTAAAAACTGAGTATCAATGTCTGCTTTTTCTCCTTTGAGCGAGCTGAACCAAGGGCGGATCCAGCTTCTGGTTAAGGAGGGGGTCATTTTCGGAAAGGGGGGGTCAAAGTGCAATTTTTGTGCAAAAATGGGGTGGTTTGGCAGTTTTTTCGTAAAATAAGTCCCAAAAATGCAATTTTTTGCTATATTTGGTCGGTTAAGGGGGGGGGGGGGTCATGATCCCCATGACCCCACTCTGGATCCGCGCCTGAGCTGAACTTACTGAAACTTTCCTCACCATCTTGAAGGCGCGAAGCATCTCAATAATTCGAATGATTTTTTTTATACAGGAAAAAAGTAAAGGCGTGAAGCGCCTGTTAGCGAGCCGCCTTGGCGGGGAGTAGTTTCTTGACATTTTCCTCACTACTTTCAGGGCACGAAGTGCCCGTGCAACGCCGGGCCACGTTCGTGGTACGTCTTGAAATCGAATGAACATTAAATTATATCAAATAAAACTTCAGAATGAGGTAACAGTTAGAGAGGGTGGACGTTATGCATCAACATGCCGCAGGAAGCTAATCTAGCTGCCCTGGCAGCTAGTAATTCTGTAAATGTTGTTTCACTGCTCGTGCAGTGTAAACACGGAGTAAACAAGCAGTCCTTCTTCACTGTTTTTTGGTTGGGGGGGGGGGGGGATAAATCCAACAGTTACCTTCACCGGTAACTGTTTGCTTGGTTGTTTCTCATTGCTCTCGCTTCCTGAAATGCCGTTTCTTTTTTTTTTTTATGTATACTTTATTTTAAGGGAAATGTATTACACGATAAAAATAATGAAGAAAAAAATGAAAAAAAAAAAAAAAAAAAAAACCACCGGTACGTTTTTTAATAAAATGTAAATTTTTTTCTTAGTAGTGCTTTATTTGCAAGAGAGCTTACAGGAACGAACGTCCTGTAATTCTTTCCAATTTTATGCACACTTTTACTGATAAGACTGAATTCAGGAAAGTTGCTCATATAAAATAAAGCCAGTCAACTATAGACGCCTATTTTTTATCGTTATTGTTATTATTTACATATTTATTGATTTTTGTGTGAGAAATTATGTCTTGTGCATTGGATCAATATCTGCTGCAGCTGCTTTTATGAAAAGCTATGCTTCTTCAGAGCTGTGTTTGTGTTTGTGGATGCATAGAAATGCGAGGCATTTTGTACAAGACTCATGAGCTAATTCGTTCCTTTAAATCAGGGGTGCCCACAGGGGGGATTATGGCACAAGTTGCGCCATCAAAATTTTTAGGGGGGATTTTTTAAAACTAATTTATTTATTTATTTAAATCACTTATGAATTATTTTTTTTAATTTAAATTATCTACTAATCTTTTTTATTTAAATTATGAATTTATTTTTTTTATTTAAATTGTTCCTCTCTTTTCGTATGTGCTTGGAATGTCTGGAATGGGAAAAAGCGATTATATTCAGCGCATACGTAGTTAGTATTTAAAAAATAATATATAAAAAAATAGTTATTATTCAAAAAAAAACAAATAAATAATATTTAAAAAATAAATAAATAACATTAAAAAAAATGAATAAGTATTTTTAAAAATAAAATAAAAAAGAGGAGTAAAAATAAAAATAAAAAGGACAAGAGGGTTTTGAAAATTTTTTGGAGGTATTTGCGCCATTGAGCTTGGGAAGGATGGGCACCCCTGCTTTAAATTATTTTCAGCCCTATTGGGCCGGAAACTTTGTAAAGTTTTGCTTAACAAGCAAACTTTCCATCAAACAGGATTGAAAACAATTTAAAAGAACTGTCCATGCTGGTTAGGAGTTGGCAGTGGGGGTAGATTTTAGCTGAAGTATGTGTGATGAAAGAAGAAAACAAGGGCGGATCCAGAAATTTTTCAAGGAGGGGCGATTAGTTCTTTCAGCTACCTCTTACCACGTATCTATTTTCAAACATGCTTTCTTTTTTAAGGGGGATTGGGGAGGGGGGGGGGGGCTACCACATTATCCTGATTTTAAATAAATAAAATATAGATCTTTATTAAAGGAGAAGGACAGAGGAAATCCCCGAACGTTTTCCTCCCCTTTTTTCGTTACAAAAGATATTCTTAAATTTCCTGTTTTTAGAACTTCAACTTTCTAATAACTCCGGAGGAATGTTAACTAATTTATGTCCTGTAGCCTAAAAACGGGACGCTTGTTAGTTACTGCAAAGACCTGTAATACATATATCCTTTTACTAAAGCTGTTTTTCACAAGTAGAATATTCCTTCTTCTTGAGAAAGCCATATGGAAGCCGCTAGCTGGACATTAGAGTTAATTTATTGACAGTTATTTTTAGGTAAATGAGTCAAACAATGATATAGCATGGGTAGTCGCAGAAAGATAGTGTTTTTTTTTCGAACTTATTTTTCATAAAATAAAACTATTTTTAAATGATTTGCTTCAAATAGATCACAGAAGTCTTCCGTAATGTTAGTTTGCAAAAATGATTACATAATTTTTATATAATCATGCTCATTTGCTCATATATATGCCCAACGTCCCATAAACAGGACATTGAAAAACTTAACAAATATGGCAGCGGTGATCTATTTGACGCCTAAAATGTATTTAAAACTTTCCAAGTAAGAGTTTTAAGCAGATAAAAATTGAAAAAAAATTGTTGGAAAAAACTTGAGCATAAATGGGTTAAGAACATCCCCAACCACATCTTCAAATATCGCAGCTTTTGAAACTTTAACCCATTAATGCCTAGCGTCCCTTTTTAGGGACGGTCCAAAAAAGGGTCTGAATTTTCTCAAAATGAACAGTTCAACCAAATAATTGTGTTCAATTAGTACCTTGGTATTGTTTCAATTCGTTATTAACAGATTGTAGCATATAACCATTGTAAAGTGTGTTCTGTAGCAGTTTGATTATGATCTTTATCAAAAATGACATCGTTCCCAATCTCAAGAAAAAAAGCTAAGTTTTCAAAGTTGTTCCCAGCTTCCCAGTTTATGGTTATTGCTGATTTTATTTCTTCTTATAAAATGTCTTTTTAAATTTTATATCGTGGTCAGAAAAAAATTTCAGTAAAAAATGTATGTACCCTCTGGGGTCTATCGTAACTTTTAAGGGACGATTTTTCTTTCCTTAATAAAAAAAATTATTTTTTACATAATTTTTTTTTATTATTTTTCCTGTCCATTAAACACTGTTTGTAACCAGTATACAAAATATCTTTGGAAAAAAAATTTTCAGGCATTAATGGGTTAATTTCGTAAAATTACCGAATTAAAATCTCTGATCCCTATCCCAGCGTCATTAAAGATGGACTATATACGTGCGTTTTTACTACTTCATTTCCGAAATATTGCTGGTGCAATAACCCTCAACGGAGGGGCGATCGCTTCCATCGTCCTTCCCTTGTATCCGCATTTGGATGAAAACAAGAAAGATGGTAGTTTGGCATAAACTTGGAGGGCAAAAATAGTGTTCAATTAGTACCTTGGTATTCTTTCAATTCGTTATTAACAGATTGCAGCATATAACCATTGTAAAGTCTGTTCTGTAGCAGTTTTAATATGATCGTTATCAAATATTACATCGTTCACAATCTCAAGAAAAAAAGCTAAGTTTTCAAAGTTATTCCCAGCTTCCCAATTTATGTTAATTGCTTATTTTATTTATTCATATAAAATGTCGTTTTAAATATTATATCCTAGGCATAAAAAAATTTTAGTAAAAAAAGTATGTACCCCCTGGGGTCTATCGTAACTTTTAAGGGACGATTTTTCTTTCCTTAGTAAAAAAAAAAGATTTCTTACATAATATTTTTTTAATTATTTTTCCTGTCCATTAAACACTGTTTGTAAATAGTATACAAAATGTCTTTGGGGAAAAAAATGTCAGGCATTAATGGGTTAAGTTTTTCTTCGCTTTTGGGGAGCTTATAATTTATCAGTTTTCCTCCAAGATGCAAATAAAACTTAGTTATTGCTCTTGCTCTGAAAATAAGTTGTTGATTAAAAAAAATGTATATATATTTTTATTTTCTTTAAACGCATACTTAATTGCCATTTAAAGTTGGTGTAAAGATTTAAAATCTATAAACATAATTTTAAATTTTTGTATAATTAGCGCAATTTCTCCATGTAATTCCGTTAGAAGTAAGTATCCTAGTTAGTTTGTATTGATGTTCTATTTTATTGTATTTAAAATGTGTAATCTACATTTTTTGCGTTATTTAATTTGGAGTGTTAATTAATCATCATTTTCATTATTAGCTTTTCCTTGAAAGTTCAAAAACCTTAATTATTCAGTAATAAATACAGGCATTGAATTTAGTTCTAGCATTAAAAGAATTTTTGAACTTTATTCTGCAGAAATATGGGTAAAAAAGTTTGATGTTTAAAAACACGATGTATTGGGCTCGATGCATCGATACCATCCTTGCTTTTATTTTGAACGTCGATGTATTATTACCGATATCGCGCCACTACTACTTAGCACTAATATTTGATTTATGGAACTACAATCAATTTATAGAACTGTAAAGTTTAAATTTTGAAATTAGCTAATCTTTTTTCAAAAAAGAAAATAAAAGCTTTTTGAAGCAATTATGAGTAAATCGCTGAATATTAATCAAAAATAATTACTACCTAACTTATAAAATCTATACAAAAAATGTTCTTCATGAGAAAAACCATCGCAACTAGCAACTATGATGAAGATAATGAGTTCGACAATATTAATTCAAATACCGAAAAGGCGAAATGACAGAAAAAAATCTTCCGATAAAAGTTTATCGGATGATTCTTCATCCTAAAGCTTCTTTGCATTGAAAAAGGGATTCCTTGTAGCCCCGAAACACGTGTCTGCAGTATACCTGTATATTTGTGCGTCTTTAACGTTGGATTTATACTTCACATTACTGTAATTCATCAAATAGAATATATTTCATTACAGATATATTGTATTTTTCACTTCGTCCCATGGTTTTTTTGAGGTGAAAAACATCCACCTTTTTTAAAAGGCACTCAAAAACTACCAAACATGAAAAATAACATTTCAAAGATAGTTGCACTACAAAATAGATTTTTCATTCTTTATGCACATTTATTTTCAGAACAAATTTCCAATTTGTTCATTTTGAAACAGGTGTGTTAACTTAACTATTTCACTTTGCCCCACATTCCCCTACTAGAAAACTTATAATGAATCTCGGGTGTTTATAAAAGAACCAAATCAAATTTTCGAAAAGGAAAATATATTTCAAAATTCAAAATTTTCTTGATGTGGGATGTTATAATTTTTGCGAAAAGAGAAATGAATATTACTTTCATTTTTGTCGATTAAAATTTCTTACTTGTGTTTGGGCTTCACTAAGTATTCTATATGTGCAAACTGCTTCTGTTTTGTATTATAATTTTCGCTTGGATTTCTCCTTTTTCGTTTCCTTGTAGAAAATGTTAAAACCACAGAAGTATGCAATGAAAAAGATCACGTAATCTAGTTTATTTTTCAAATGTACACATAGATGGCAGCACAATGTTGTGCATTGCAAATTCAAAAACCTTGCGCGTTTTATTTAGCGAATTTCAAACTAAAAAAAAAGTTTAGTTTACAATTTATTCAACTATAATGAAAATCACTCTAGTGTGCGAAAGAAAGAAATTTAATAATTATTTAATTTTGATGCTTTAATAAACTCCTTTTTAAACCACTAGAAAAATGAAAAGAGAAGCATTGATAGGCCAAAATTGATTGCAAAAAAACATGACTTAGTGCACATAATTATTAGTTACAAAGTTTAGAAAAATGCATTCATATCTTTAGCATTTTCAAATCCATAGCTACAGCATTTAGAGAAAATTCGACTGTCTTATGCATATATTTTTCTCCTTCACGAGCTTTATAATTATGAATATTTCTAAAGATGCTTTTTTCCTTTTAATATTTATTGAGCATAGAGCTGATTCACGGTAGTGCAGCCAGAGCTATTACTTTCTGTACCCTGATGGGAAATCACGGGAGGTCATTATAACTTTCTAAAGGAAGATTTATTCTTAAAATCTTGCAGACAGTTAGACAAATTTGGAGACAATATTGTAACACTGGAGTTTTTTTTTATTTTTTTCGTTTTTAAAACATTTTTTAAAATTATTGTTAATGATGTCTTATGTTCCACCTCACTAGATTTTATGTATGTATCTATGACAACATATTTTTTCATTTTGAAAAAATTGAATATTTCATTTGGCAAATTGACAATTTTTGCCTTCCGAAAAATGTTAACTCCAGACTCCCCTGTCTGGATGGCTTTTTTTTATTTTATTTTTTTTTAAACACAACCGCCCTTTTGTGTAGTCAACTCTTCGTTTCTTTCCAAAGACTACTCAAAAACTTGACCAAAGACAAATTTTTAAGGTCATTTTCTAGCCGATTTGACAGTTTCTTCGATTTATATTCGTCAATATTTTCTACTTAGAAGAATGCAAACAAAAAATTGCCGATATAAAATTAATTAATTAATTAATGCTTGCAAGTTGCAACGAAGCCATGGAACGTGCAACATTTCAGTAGAAACACCAACACCGGCATCCTTTATTTGCCTGGCCTGCTTTCAAAACTACCGATTTTCTAAAAGTTAAAATATATGATCTTCTAAGTAAATAAATAAATAAATAATTAGCCACTTGAAAAATATATTTTTTTTACATTTCTTCCTTTCCTAGATGCTGAAATGCACAATCTTCAGAGTTTTTTCTTGTAATTTAGTTTTCAAAGAAATTTAAACAATAATTATTCAAAAATTATAATTATTTCTGGAAGTAGATAAACACAATAAAACTGAAACTTACGTTTTTGTTTGACATCACTGAATTGAAAATAAATCTAGATTTGTGCTTTGAAAGATAGATTGACTTTTACAATATTTACGTAATTTAATGGTCCGAAAAATTACTTTATTGCTAGTTAAAAATTTGAATAGCACTGAAAATAAACGAGCGATGTATATGCTTTTACTCATATTAAATGCTTATTTTGTCTCCAAGTCAGAGTTTGAAAAAAAAAACGTTTTTTTTTTTTTTTTTGAAAAAGAGCAGCCCAACTTGGTTTTTGATCAAAAAATCGGACTTTCTCGGGTTTTTTTAAAAATCATTCAAACATTGTACACCAAACTACTGCTTACTATTTTTATGTTTCATGAAATCAGTGGAGCCCTGAACAGAGGTCACTGTGACCTCCTAAAAAAATATTAATCAACAAATTGGAAAAAGAATTTTTAAATTGAATTTTTTAAAATTGATATCATAATTTAAATTGACACTGAGTTAAATTAGTGGACTGAAATAATTACTTATTTAAACTTCTAAGTATGTAAAAGTAAATAAGTGTGAAATTCACATGCGTTTTTTTTTTTATATATATCTTTTTTTTTTTTTTTAAATATCTAATAAGTTGTCAGAAAAGGAAGATGGGGATTTCTGGATCCGTTACTATGTATTGTTACTAAATATTGTTACTAAATGAACATTGTAACTAAATTGATCAATACCGATTTCTAGGATTAGTATTGATCAAAATAGTTGAAAAATGTAGTTTGGTTCTGAAATAAAAGTTTTCAATATGCATTAAATTTTGAAAAAAAACCCATTTTACCGACATAGTGAATTTTTACAAGTGGGCCCACCCGAAAAAACCCGGGTGGGGTTTCTCGTGCTGGGCTATCGGTAAAATGGGTATTTTTTTGAAAAATCCCATTTTACCGACATAGTAAATTTTTACAAGTGGAACCACCGAAAAAAAAACAGGTGGGGTTTCTCGTGCTGGGCTCGCTTCGGTAGTCTTCGAGGAACTCTTGTAATGTAGCTGATGACAAAGAGTGATCAGACTTAGACTCTAATAGTGAAAAACCATTATGAACCACCTTAATAGTAACAACATCTCATATTTGTCATGAATGTCTGAGAGAAAATTTTAATTTGAAAACATTTTTGTTTGGTAAACTCCTAATGAACGTGTTTTTTAGCCTACTTTCCCATTAAAAATAAAAGAAAGACGAAAAAAGTATTAAAAGTAGCCCAATGCATCTAAAAAATATCGCCAAGCCCAAAAAATATCGCCGAGTTAAAAAATATCGCCAAGTCAAAAAAAAATATCGCCAAGTGAAAAAAATAAAAAGGTAAAATGAATATCGAAAAATTAAAAATTTGAAAGTAGGGTATTGAGATGGGGAATTTGTGTGTCGGTCTGTCGGTCGGTCTGTCTGTCCCCTCCTAATATTTTTTGAGTGAGCATTCCGATTTGGACAAACTTTTTTTTGTTGGAAAGATCTCGGCAAGTACAGCTCATTCCCATATTTGATTTTTCGATTTGAACAATTTTTGGTTCAACTTTGAACCGTTCAAACAACCTGCCCCGCGATGCTAACTTTTGAGTGAACAGTCCGATTTGAACAAATTTTTTTTTGTTCGAAAGATCTTATCAAGGATACTTCATTCCCGTATTTACATTTCCGATTTGAACAATTTTTCGTTCAACATTGAACCGCTCAAGCAAGCTGTCACCCCTAATAACTTTTGAGTGAACAGTCCGATTTAAACAATTTTTTTTTGTTCGAAGCATTTCGGCAAGGACACTTAATTACCGTATTTAAATTTTAAATTTGAACATTTTTGGTTCAACATTGAACCGTTCAAGCAACCTTTTCCCACCTAATAACTTTTAAGTGAACCGTCCGAATTGAATAAACTTTTTTTTGTTCGAAAGATCTTATCAAGAATACTTCATTCCCGTTTTTAAATTTTCAATTTGAACAATTTTTCGCTCAACATTTAACCGTTCAAATAAGCTCTCACCCCTAATAACTTTTGAGTGAACAGTCCGATTTAAACAAACTTTTTTTTGTTCGAAAGATCTCGACAAAGATACTTCATTACCGTATTTAAATTTTCAATTTGAACATTTTTTCTTTCAACGTTGAACCGTTCAAGCAACCTTTCTCCACCTAATAACTTTTAAATGAACCGTCAGAATTGAATAAACTTTTTTTGTTCGAAAGATCTCGTAGAGACTCATTCCCATATTTCACTTTTCAATTTGAACCATTTTTCGTTCAATGATGAACCGTTCAGAAAGATTTTTAACATGAGCGCCTACGGGGAAATTTAAATTGAATGTTGATTCTGAACTTAAAGGCAGATTTCCTTCAAACTAACTTTGTAAGAAAATGGTGTTGATAAATAATGTACTGTAAAGTACTTTTCTGAATAGTCTTCTGTGAGGACTCTGATTCCGACTCTGACTCCGCAAACACGGCGGAAATGCAAGCTCAGAAAAAATGACTGACTGGGCAGACGATTTTTTGTTTATTTATTTAATTGTTTTGTTTAGTTTATTATTATTATTATTGTTTTTTTTTTGGCAGACGATTTTTTTTGTTAACAAAAATTTTTCATTCACGAAAGCATTTTATTCTTTATTTATATTTATTAACTGGCAACGGATTAAAAATGAAATTCGAGACATTTTATTAACGAACGATTTTTTTTCTTTCTTTGATAAAATGTGTTTTGATGTTCTTTGTTCTTTCATTTATTTATTTATTTATTTTTCTTTTGAAAACGATTGTGGAATTTTTCTACGGAAGAACTATGACAGTTACATTCTTTAAATGGTGCGACAAAACTTTATTTACTCGTTTATTTACTTTTTACGTGTCTATTTCATCTGATGAGAGGGGTATATTTTGCTTTTAGAAATCAGCTTTAAGTGCTATAAAGGTATGTTTGACATAATTTTCAGTTTCAGATAATTAATAGAATATTGATCAGATGCTAGAATGCCGATATCGATGTACGAGAAAGTAGGCTCGTTTAGTTCTTGACATAACTTCTTGTTACATTATGTGATGTAATCCTCTTAAAACTCAAATAATTTATTTCCAGAGCGTATTAGTTATAGCTGATCAAAATATATGAGTTTATGAACTAATTAATAAATATTTTAACTACATAAAATGCAACTCAACTGTTACTTTAAAAAGTGCATTCAGTTCAAAAATCTCGTAATTATTTATTTCTTAGCCTGGTCTCTTTTCTTCTTCTTTTTTTCTTTATTATGACTTTCAGAAGTTGGCAGACTTTTAATTTGGTACATTATTTCACTCGCAAGCAAGCACTTAGTTTATTAATACTATGCAATAATAAACTATTTCTATTTGAAACGAGTAAAAAAATATTTAACTTTAAAAAAAAATTATTAGAAGTTCTGGTTTATTAAAATGAACTTTCTGGTTTCTTCTAATTTTTATGCAGTTGCCCATAATTTTATTTTAGGAAGTTGTCAAGAATGTAGATGGCAGCACGACATTAAGTTATATGAAATGTAAATAAGCAACAAGTTTCAATGAATGGGTGCTCTCTAAAACGCTATTTTTACAGTAATGTATGCTTCCTCTAACATAAAAACTTCACTTTTTCGCATTGAAGGGTAGTTCATTAATTTTGCTTTGAAGAAATTCATTTATCTGAGCAGTGAAAAGTTTATTTTGCGTTGTTGGTATCTCCAAAACAAAATTTTCTGAAACGTAATTGCATTTTCCCCCCAATTTGCGTTAGACGAAGGTAATTTTAAGTCAATTGAATATTTCATGATCATATGAGCATATTGCGATATCCAAAAACATTTGAGGAAAATTTATTCAACTTGTAGAACTATAATATACCCCAGGGCCGGATGTAAGGGTTGGGTTTTTAGGGTTCCAATCCGATCCGAAATGTTTCAAAACTATTACGAAAACGCTTTTCATAGTTTCTCATTGAAAAAACTATTGTTGCAATTTTTTTAAATTTTCCAAAAAAAACTTTGAAACTGCATTTGAAAAATGAAATTATGAAAATTGAATAATTGTGCAAATTAAGTACTTTTCTATAGAGTTTATTTTTATTGTAGTTTATGCAAACATAATTTCTTATACACGTTTCCCTTCAAATTTTTAATACCACTAAAAAAAAAAATCTCTTCAAATTTGTAAGTACCAAACTATATATTTGACACATCTTAAAAAAATTTATTAGTTTATAAAATGTATTAGTTTTATGTTTGTGAAGAACGTGAATTTTATCTATTATTCAGAGTTACATACATACATACATACAAACAAACCCACATATGAAACCAATAAAAGCGTATTAATTATAGTGATTTTGTAAGATATCATGTTTGAAGATTTAGAACGTTTTTTGTAAAAAAAACAACCTAATTTAATTAATTAATTAATTAATTGCAAACTTACTTATTTATAAGTCTTAAAAGAGAAGTCTTTTGTTTGTAAAGGGAAACTGCTGGACAAGTTAGCTGAAAACCGCATGTACGACAATGAAATTAACTAATTAGTTGGCTTAATTTTTTGTTTTTTTAATGTTCTGAATTGTTTTATAACTTCTGATTCTAACCAACTTATAAGGCTTAAATCTTTAGAAAATAAGAACCCGAACGTAGTCTGGCTCTGGTAAAAGAAATCCAAAATTTGAACTAGCTCATTTATGATTAGGTTGAAAATGGCAAAATTCCTAGTTTGGTGCAAAACCAATAATCATCATTGGCAACGAACCCGGCTTCTCTCATTTCTACTTTAAAATAGGGAATCACTCAGTTTCATTCAGACAGAAGTCGACACTGCAAGACACGAACTGTTGTTTTTACAGTATTGCACTGGTTCCAATTTAAAAGTGTAAAATACACTGTAATAAACTGTAAAATTAGCAATTTTACAGTTTCTTACTGTAAGTTAGCAATTTTACAGTTTATTGCTGTAAAATTTAGCTGTATTATACTGTAAAAACAACAGCATAATACTGGAAGTAGAAGTTCTAGTCTAAAACTGTAAAATGCACGGTAATAAACTGTTAAATTCGCAATTTTACAGTTTATTATTATAAAATTAGCAATTTTACAATTTAGTACTGTAAAAGTAGCAATATTACAGTTTATTACTGTAAAGTAAGCAATTTTTACGGTTTATTACTATAAAATTAGCTTTATTATACTGTAAAAACAACATTCATTTATTTCAGTGAAGAGAAATATTTGCTTTTTTGATAGAGAAATGTACAACTCTGCATAAAAGGTGAACAACAAGTTGCCAGTAAACTCAAAGAAAGAGAAGAAGAGTAGAAAGACAAAAAGATAGATCTAAAACTGAATGAAGTTCAACAAAAGGAAATTTACAAAATTAATAATTTATTAAATTTCTCCATAATTTTTGAAAAGCGATTTACTTCTATGTGTTTAGAGCTGTTAACTGCCAGTAGATGACGCCACATAACAAACTAGTCTGAATTTTTGATTGGAAAATGTATTTAGAATTTATGAGGAAACCAATGTGTTAAACAACGCAAATTGAAAATAATTGCGCATCCTCGTTTCGTATTAAGCCAGTGGTCAGTCATTATTATTAAAAATTATGATTATTTTGTGGTAGTGGGGTATATATCTGCGCAATCAGTGGCGCATATATGTTGGAATTTTGGAGGGGGCCGATGTAACCAAGCATAGCCAAACTTATTTCAGACTTTCGTTAGGGAAAGGGTGGTGGTTCGGAAACCCTCTTCTGGGAGTGTTTTGAAATGGGTGTCTTGAAAATCCATTTCACACTATCTTTGATGACCTTAGGAGAAAAATATAGATTAAGATGCAGCCCCCACAAATTTTGTGGCATTGAAGTTTTAAATTCGCAATTTTATGCTATAACTCGTTGAAAACAAACGAGGTGGTAGGGTGCTCCTTCTCAGAAAATTTTCGAAATTTAAGTGATAGAAAGGGGTTCGAGGGCTCTCCTGGAAATTTTTCGGCGTTGAGACTCTTATCTACAATTTTAAATTACCTTTGTTGATGTTTTGCGCAAGGGAAGAAATTTGGGACCTTTCCTTTTTGAAAACACATTTTGAAATTATTTCGGGAAAATTTTCCTTGATTTTGAGAGGGGCCCGGGCCCCCTGGGCACACCCCTTATATACGCCTTTGTGCTCAATATGAATTGCACAAACAAACAGGAAAAAACACTCCCACATAAAAAAAAATATATATATATATACCTAAATACTTTATGTTCCCAAAGCGGGGAGGAGGTGAGGATAGACATCCCCTTGAACCTTCTAAACGGCGTGCCTGCTTAATTTCTACGAAAAATGGAACAGTACGAGAGTGTCTCTTATTTCGCATTTGTGTTGTATAGTGTATCATTCAGAGGCATAACTCTCAACATTGCTTATTTTGTTGAACAAACTTCGAATTTTTTAAATCAGAAGCAGGTTAATAATGAGGGGGGGGGGTCGGACAACTATCCTTATGAGTTTTATGATATGCTTAAAGTCTGATTTGCCATTTGATCCTAGGCTCGTCAAGGAGCTCCCAGTCTATGAGGTCCCCGAAAATTATAAACGTTTAGATTTGATTTTAATTACAGTCAATTCTCGATCACTCGAATTTGAAAGGACCGAAAAAAACTTCGACTTATAGAAAGCTCGACTTATCATTAGTTTCGATTTCCAACATTTTAATAATAAAAACTTGGAATATTCAATTAATGTATGTTTAAGTGACAAGTTTAACTAATTAAAATGTGCAATATTTGAATTAAAACGTTAAGGCAAAAAAGAAAAATAAACCTTTCTTTTAATACATATTTCATTCTTATGGAATAATCCGTCATTTTAAGCTGCATTGAGCAGTTTCGTAATTTAAACTAGCTGTCGTGGCCGTCACGAAACTTTCTTCTATATCTATCTTATGAATTCCGGTTACAAAATAAAATACGTACTCGCCCGAGTAATTGGAGACAGCTCCAATTTCCCAATTATCGTAATAACCCTGCAAATGCAGAATCAATGAGCGAAATTGGAAATCATTGCAAAAGCCTTGTTTAGATTAATTGCAAACATTTTATTTGTTAGTAAAAAGAAATTGGCAACAGTTAAAAATTTCAAATCATTGAAAGTTTTCAGCTGTTTTGATAATTAAATAGCGTGAAAGCGATTTTTTAATGAATTAATTTTTCGCATTGTTGACTAAGCGCAAAAATCACCCCACCCTCCCCCTGGGGCGATTGGCGCCAAAATTTAATCGATGCTTGCTTCCATATTGGGTTAGTGTTATTCCAAATTTCATTCAAATCGCAGCAATATTTCCCGAGATACAGTAGGTGCAATGACAAAATAAGCACTTTTGATTGCTCCACCCCCCTTTGAGATATTGTCACACAAATTGAATCAGCACCTGTACTCAATAGGGTCTACCTATGGACCAATTTTCGTTTGATTCCGCCGGTTACTTCCTGAGATATAGCAGTCACCACCGCGCAGAACACGTGCGATTGCTCCACCCCCTTCGAGATATTGACAAACAAATTGAATCAGCACCTGTACTCAGTAGGGTCTACCTATGGACCAATTTTCGTTTGATTCCGCCGGTTACTTCCTGAGATATAGCAATCACCCCCGCGCAGAACATGTGCGATTGCTCCACCCCCCTTGGAGGAATTCGCTAAAAAAAGTCAGGTGCACCAGTTCACATGGTGGTACATATGTGCAAAAATTTTTGTTCGATTTCATTCAGTAGTTTTTGCTCTAGCGCGGCCACAAAAACTGGTCACACACATACAGACTCACACACAGACACACACACAGACAGACAGACATTTTCCAAAAATGGTCGAAATGGACTCAGCACACCTCAAAACGTGCAAATCCGTCAAAATTCGACATTCGAAAATTTTCACGAAACCAATACTTTCTTCTATATATTAGATATAGAAGAAAGTAAAAACGGTTAATATTACAGCTTTTTCACATTTCGTTCTTCCTTGGCAACAGATTCATTTTCTTCCGTGGTTTGTATGTACTCTTCGTTGCAAACCTCAGTGTTTTAATCACATTTCTTAACTTCATGTTAAGGAAATTTTCTTTATCAACTGCTTTAAAAAAGTCGTTTTATAAATTTAATATTCACTATGCCACTGTTACGATTCACACAAAACTTTTAGAAAAATCAAATTCCTTACAGACGCAATAAGGGCAAACAGTATACAGCAAGAGCCAC
>JAXGGA010021990.1:0-15721 GCA_038373865.1 Uloborus plumipes | reverse complement strand
ATTCAGTGGATTTTTCGCAAAATACCGCCAATAGCGCTAAATTGAACTTAAACTCATAAAATAATTTTTCTCGCCAAATTTGTGGCCAATTTGGCGATAGGTCACCAAGTTAGCGACAAGCACTTGGCGACCAAAAGCTTGGCGATATATCGCCAAGTGGTAGCGCCAATTTATATCTCTTAAATCTGCATTGATATTAACACTGATTCACCCCATAAAGGAATAAAACACCCCTTGGGAACATTCAAGTGCAACCAATGACCTCCCGTGACCTCCTATTAGGGCACCCCTACTTTCGCTCAGTTTAGGTACAAAGGAAAACGGTTTTTGCGGCTTGATGCAATTTTTGCACAGCGATTCATATTATGTTCATCCTGCAGACATGCAGATACTGCCGTTTACCTGCCCACAGCAACGAAAAATGCAGTTACTGCTAATTACCATTGGTTAAAAAACAGTTTTTTTTCATCGGAAACCGAAAAAAGATGCTTGTACCATAAAACTAATGTAACATAGATTTCAAAAATGCAAAAAAATGAAAATCGAAAAATTTGCAGTTACTGCCCTTTACCTGCCCACGGCAGAATTATTCTCTCTACCTATTTTAAGTTTTCCGTTATAATTCAATAATGGGCCATTCCATGAAACCGTCGTCATTTTGTCCCGTACGTGATGCTCACGTTTCATTAAAAAGTAGTAATTTTAAAAAAGTTATAAATAAGTTTTTGCCCACGAAGCCCCATACCTGTTCGTGATTTCTTAACCAACAAAGTTTTGCAATACACCGCCAACTCGGCTATTTCGATCCATGGACAGCTGTTTCGAGCTTATTATGCTCTCATCAGCATGGAATGCGAAAGTAGTAGAGTTGGAGCAAACATTCTCTTATAAAGCAAAGAGAGCCAAAAAAACTGGTAGCTAATGTGAACTGCTTTATACAACAAAGTTTTGTTCATTACCCTTTAAAATCACTACTTTTCAATGAAATGCATGAGCGTCACGATGGCGGGACAAGATGGCGGTTTTTTCGTGGAATGGCCTTAAGGACTATAAAACCGTCAATCAAGTTTTTTTTTTTTTAGTTAATCAAATTCTTATCCTTCTCTTTTTCATTAATAAATCCGTCTTTTTTTTTCAACCAATTAAATAGGATCACATAAGGTTTTCTGTATATAAGTATTAAATCCATGTTAACATTTTTTGAATAAATATAATCGAATGAGAGAGCACTTCGGAAAGTTAAAAGTACAGACTTTTATCTCTTCTCTATCCCACCCCAGATGTATTTTAAAGCAAAGAAGACTTTTTATCACTGCTGCCATTAATTATACCAAATTCCAATTCAATGCGAGTCACGTTGTTATTTTAAAATTTAAATTCACGGAGAAAGTGAAAACCGTCACAAAAATGCGTCAGCACGTCTTTACTGCTTAATGATTCATTTATATGTCTATAACCAGCATAAAGCTTTAACTTTTTCGTCCGCTTTTTTCTTTAAATTCTGATAAATATAATTTTTGTAAGTATGATCCATTTCTTTAGTGTATTACAACGGTTATTTTATCTTAAAATGCATGATTTTGTACGAAGATAAATTTCTGGAATCATGCTTGCTACATGAGGTCGTCTATTAAAGACTTCAATTATTAAGTTGAGTTTTTTGTACTTATGTAATGATTCGTTCTCTAGCTAGTAAATTTACCTTCGGGTCATTCCACGTCAAGTGATCCAAAATCTGAGAAAAATTTTACCTTACATTTTTGTATTTCTTTCACATTTGGCTCATCAATTGTACAAATTGAGGTAATCAAAAGTCTCAATTTTTGGATTTTTATCTCTATTATTTTTTCATTAATGAGACTTTGAACTTTGGAAAAACCCTCGTTTTTCCATGGATAAGGGTACATAAAAGGGACCATAACTCGGCTTCAAATATAGATAAAACGATTTGGTAAATGGCATTTTAAAGTACGTTAGTTGCCGCTTAATCTGATATGCAACATGACTAATTTGATAAAAATTTTCATTTTCAAAAAATGAAATTTAAATTTCAAATTTAAATTTCTCAAAAAACATATAATTAATTTTTTTGAAAAAATTCTCAAAAATTCTTGTGTATTTCATCTATGTTTGTACAAATTTTTAGATTGGGATCTCAATGGGATCATATTTTTTTGAATTTTTGAATAAAACTGTATAGGGAAAAAATGATATTTTTTAGATTCTATTTATTTAAATACTAAGTTCTCTTGCTCGTGATGGTCTAAAAAGTAGTAAACAAACATGAATATGTTTAAAGTGAGCTGGCATGAGCTTATAGATTTGTCAGGTTCACCCCCTACCCCTTTCTTCCCCGCACAACCACTCTTTTTTAATTCAAAACTGTTCAAAATGTTTAAAAAAAAACAAAAACTCTTTGATACAAAATGAATAGTAAACTTATTTAAAGTGGGGAAATGGGTTTCCTTATAACTAGACGAAGTATCCCCCTCCCCACCCAAATATACCATTCACACTATACTAATATGACGTCTAACCTGGGGATTGAGTTGAGGATTATTTTCAAACCTAGGTATATTAGTCCGTGGGCCAAGTGCAAATATCGTTCAGGTTCGTTTACCAATCTTAGGGACTACGAGAACTTGCTTGAAATCTATTAATATTGATGTACTCAATCGAAAAATCCAATGTTCCCAAGCGGAACTTGTCTCATTAAGTTTTAATTAGTAATTGAAACACGAACTATTTTCCTTGGCCTGGTCACTCTTTCACTAGAGACGTTGTCCCTAGGTGGCGCTATTACACAAAATATTTGCAATCTAAAATTTTAATAAACAGTTTTTCAACCATAATTTTACTTTTTTACTCGATTTTACATTTTAAAATATACTAATACGTTTTGAATCACTCACTTTTTTCGCTGTGTGACTTAATTTAAAATCAAAATCGAACATTGTATCAATCCGCCAGGCGTTTCAGATATTCTCATTCTTTATTTTTGATCAAAGAGCGCCAGTTCGCGCGGTTTCGTTTCGCATCGCTGTCTTTTATGGCTTGATATCCCCTTTTGGCGATGTTTCACAAAGAGCAACTTTTAGTGGAACGACATTGTTGTATACCGTATTTTTTGCCGTAAAGGACGCACCGTCTTATACGGCATAAATTTAAGATTAATTAAAATTGGGGGATTTAATTTAAAATTGGGTTTGTCTTACACGGCGAAAAATACGGTAATATTGCGTTTTTTACGCTGCTATTTTGAATAACGTTTGATTTTTCAAAATTTTAATTAAATCTTCTAAAATTGAGTGTTTATTGTTTTTGCTAGATAACTTACAGTCGTAAAAGGAGTTAGTGTAGGAGATATAGAGATTAAATAAGAACCAGTTTAGATATTTTTTGTTGCTGCTTTATTTCTAGAACATAAATTAACTATTACTTTTTTTCAAAAAAACAATACTTATAAAATCACAGGCCCGTCATTTGGGGGAGGGGGGGAGTCAATTCCTCTTCTTCCCGGCTTTGAAAAATCAATTTACATGTAAGCGGGCGTGGTTTTTGTCATTTTTGGTGCAATTTACATTGTGTATACAGTGTTTGCCCCCGCTCGCCTGGAAAAATTTGAAATAGCTTGTGTAAATACATATAGGATATATAAGCAAGGGCGGATACAAGGGAAGGGCGATGGGGGCGATCGCCCCTCCCTTGAGGGACTCTTCCACAGCGGTTCTTAGATTTTGAAGTTCAAAAAAGGCAGTTTTAGTTGATTTTTGATGATATTAAGAGAAAGGGTGAGGATTCGGAGCTCTGATCTGGAAATTTTTCGAAATGGAAGACCAAAACATTTTAACCAACATGTGTTAATAAGGATGCATGGAGAAAAAAATGGGCAAGTAAGAAAAAAGAAACTCAATCGCCCCTCCCTTGGAACATTTCTGGATCCGCCCTTGTATATAAGGGACTGATTTGTTACCACGAATAAGTAAGTTTTGAACGACGTCAATCGTCGCCAAATATGATTCGTGACTTTTTCCGTCAATTTTGAGCTTTTAAAAGTAATGCATATTGTATGATGTGCTTTAATAAATGTAATTTAAAATTTTAAATGAAACCATTAAGATCATGACAGGACCTATAGTCTGTGGGCCAAGCACCGATATCGTTCAAGTTCGTTTACCAATTTTAGGGACTACGGGAACTTGCTTGAAATCAATTAATAGTGATGTACTCAATCGAAAAATCCAATGTTCCCAAGCAGACCTTGTCTCATTAAGTTTTAATTAGTAACTGAAATAGGGACTATATTCCTTAGCCTGTTGGCTCATTCACAACAAAAATTGTCTCTAGGTGGCGCTGTTGCACAAAATATTTGCAATTTAAAATTTCAATAAACAGGTTTTCTACCCTAGTTTTTCTTTTTCATACCATTTTATGTTGCAAAATATATTAATAAGTCATAATATACTTACTTCACGTCTTTTGTGATTCAGTTACTAAGAAAATCACAAAAGTGTATCAATCCACATTTCCGCTTTAGTGCAGCAGATATATGACAAAAAAACGTGGAATTGTGCCTTTAATGATAGAAGCATATAACTTGGTGTGCATATACTACTTATAATTACGAGTCATTTTGGATACGCGGCCATCTGAGATTTCGAATATTTCAGTTATGGCGGACGCTCTAAATGGTGGCCTCGGAATATATTTTATGTGCTTCTTTGTTCCGATATTCACAAGGTTAATAGCGTACGTTACGAAAAAAATCATAGAATTTAATATCCTTTTCTAATAAAGTTCTATTGCATTGTGTGTTTTAAGTGGACTTTAACTTTTACCGCTAGGGGGCGCTTTTATAGTTCTTGTTTAATCGTCCAAAATGCGCAACAGATACGTGACCAAAATTGATGGAATTTTGTCTTCAATAGTAGACGCTTACAAATTTAGATAAAGATAATAAATATAAACTCATGTTTGTGAAAATTACAACACCATGAAGGAATCGTCATAATTGAATGAAATTTAATACACAGCTGAGTGATAGTGGTACAAAAAAAATGATTAAACTTAGAAAGCCAACAAATAATTAAAAAATATTGAAAGAAGTATTTTGTGTAGCCAGCACGCGCTGCAATAAGTGCTGCTACGCGACGTGGCATGGAGTCAAACAAATTTTTAATGTCTGCCTGATCAATAGCATTCCATACTGTTTGTATGCTTACCCAAAGTTCGTCTGTAGAAGCAACAGGATGAGGATCACGAATGAACCACCGACCAACGAAATCCCACACATGTTCAATCGGCGATATATCCGGGGAATACGCTCGGCAGGGAAGAAGTTGTACTTGTTGCGATGCAAGGAAGGATTGAACTGTCCTAGCGACATAAGGGCGGGCATTATCCTGCTGAAATACAGCGGCAGGCAGGCCTTGAAGGAAGTTTGGGGATGTTGAACTTCACTGATGTCCCGGTTGCTGTTCAGGCTACCCACAATTCGTAGCAATTGAGATCGTCCGGGATATGATATGGCACCCCAGACCATGACTCCAGGTGTTCGTCCACTGTGACGTTCGATAATGCACTCTGGAAGGTGGCGTTCACCGGCATAGCGTCGAACGCGAATGCGGCTATCATGGTGCCACAAATTAAAGCGGGATTCGCCAGAAAACACAACATACTGCCAATCAGCACGATAGTCCTTATGCTGATTAGCCCATTGTAGCCACAGGTGGCGATAGTTTAGCTTGAGCGGGATCCTGTATTATAAAGGAGTCCTTGTGCGCAATCCACGCTGCATCAGACGTCTACGAATTGATGAAGCACACGTTGAAACACTTGTAGCTGTTGACCACTGTGCTGCCAGTTGTCTGGAAGAAGCTGTACGGTCCATCAGTACCATGCGGATCAGGTGTCTATCATCGCGCGCTGACGTCACTTTTCAGGGTCCACTCCCGGATTTCCGAGCTGTCCAACACTCGTCCGTCCACTGCTTCCAAACACGCATCACTGTGCTGCTGTTACGCTGCACACGAGCGGCTACTTTAACCTCCGTAAGTTGTGGAACCTCGCTCTTTTTTGCCTAAGAGGCATAAGCAACGTCTCATCTAACGTTTATCACAAGCAGATAACCACCTATAACCATACACACCTTGCTGCAGCCGTCTATTTATTAGGATAAATCTGGCGTTCAGAGGGCGCTGCTCAGCGTACGCATGCGCTACGTGTCTAAAATTCTAATCATTTGCATATCATCCCCTACTTTGAATTGGTGAAAATTTCAGCCCATTCGCACTAGTCCTTCATGGTGTTGCAATTTTCACAAACATGAGTTTATAATTACGAGGAGCACACTCTTTATGCATGAAACAACAATAACTCTGTATAGTTTTAACAGTTGTCATTTAACATGATTTAAAAAGGTTTGAAGGAACTCTAAAGATATTCAGAGAAAGCTTTGGATTTCAATATCCTCTCTCTCTCTTTTAAATATCAGTTCTCTGGTTGTGAACCGGAGCCTCCCCCCTCACTCAAAACCTTTACCTTTCTTCCACCCTCTTACAAATGTTAAATTCAATAAATGTTTATTCATTGCTTATACAATGCAGGTTATTGAAAATATAAAGACATTTGCATATATATGATAAAACAAGGAAATCAACTAAAAATGTTCAAATTTAGAGAATTTGTGAAACTTTGAGAAGCTGTATCTCAAAAACTATTACAGCTAACAAGTCCATTTTGGTATCAACTTGTAGCAAATTTAATGTAGTTTAAATATGTAATGTATGATGTTTGTCAAAAACGTGCTCTTCCATGGTCAAAATGGGGAAATTTCGAAAAAGTACGAAAATTTAGCAGTTTGACGGCTGCCATTACTCCAATAGACGAAATCTCAGATGGCCGCGTATCCAGAATTAAATCATTTGATGTGTAGTATACGTGTGCTAAGTTTCATGTTTCTATCATTAAAGGCACAATCCGGTCACATATCTGCTGTACTACAGTTGATGAGCCAAATGTGAAAGAAATACAAACATGTAAGGTAAAAAACGTTGGATCACTTGACATGGAATGACCCTTTCTACTTTTCGCATTTTTAATATTTGCATTTTTATCCGCACCTCTTTAGACACATTTGATAGCGCTGGAATGAGTTAAAACTAACTTAGTTTACTATTTGTATAGTTTTACTTATCATTAATGAATTTTCTACGATGATCCGAAACTTTATCCACTAAATATGTTGACGATGATCCGAAATTTTACCCACTAAATATGTTGACGATGATCCGAAACTTTATCCACTAAATATATCGACGATTAGTATAAAAAATAATCTTGAATAACAATTTTCAGTCTGAAAGATGAATAGCACGTTGTAAAAAGATGCAAGTAACAAATAGTTCGTGTATAGAAGCATTAAAGACTTCAAAAAAAAAAAAAAAATATCCCCCGATATTATTCTGGTCTATATACGCATGCATTTAAAATGTGTC
Organism: Uloborus plumipes; assembly: GCA_038373865.1. Taxonomy (NCBI): domain Eukaryota; kingdom Metazoa; phylum Arthropoda; class Arachnida; order Araneae; family Uloboridae; genus Uloborus; species Uloborus plumipes. Next base: position 8,225 of record JAXGGA010021990.1, on the reverse strand, counting down.
TTTCTTTCTGCAATGCTAAAAATCAAGGAATAGAGAGAGGTGGTGTTTATGTACCTTTGCATCCACCTAACTGTTAATCTGGTTGTTCAACAACAGCGTAATTATTACGTCAGAAGAATTTTAATGCTTTAAACTTAATCGCGTTAAAAATCTTGTTGTGCATTACGTAACTTTAGAATTGCATCCTTAGAGAATAGCTGGAAATAAATACTTAACTTAGTTGAATAATACGCATGATGTTTGTATTTTTTAAAAACTACAATAGATTTAATACAGTTTTTTTTCTGAAGTAAGTGAAAAAAATTAAACACTAAGTTGTTGACGTAACTGGAGTTATGTTCTGAAACGCCAAATTATTGAGTAAGTTCGGCAAATAATATGTATGGAGTTTATCAGTTGAAAAACGCATTAGATTTTTTTTAATGTCGTCTCTCTGGCCCATTGAGAGGTAAGCATAAAGTTGCTAAGTCATTCTAAAACTGCCAGACGTGTTATTTTTTATCTGTTAAATAAAATGCATGATCATATTTTTTTGAGAAGTTTTACATGTTTTAAACAACTGATTGTATTCCTACAGTAAACGGAAAGCACTATAAATTGCTGACATAACAGGCCTGATAGTCAGAAATACCATGTTGTTATTTTTAGTTTAAGTAGTACTCATGATGAGATTTTGAAAAGATTTTTGAAAAGTTTTAAGAGCCATTATTTTGAAAATCGAAAAAAGGGAAATTTTGGCAGTGACCATTTTTGATTTTCGTCATTTTTTTATATGTCAAAGTAGATCATGAGAAGTGAATATTCTGAAATTTATAGCCCCCCAAAAAATTTTGTTCGCTCGGTAAAAATTCCCAAAGTTTGATGTTACGCTGCGCTTCTTTGGTAAAATGGCTGAAAGACGCATTTCAGTGTACTCTAGTTTTTACAGAAACGCCACCCCATGGTTATGTTTACATTTATTGATTGTATAGCGTGTAGTTATGAGAACCCCATAGTTATTTGGGTTGGGATGTGTTACTTTCTTTAGTTAACAGCAGGGCCCGATTAAGATATCACGGGGCCCTAGGCCAAATACTTTTTTGGGGCCCCCTGTACTGAGGCTTTACAATTTTAGGCATAGGATAAAATAAATTTATGCATTGACTACAGCAATTTTAGCCATTTGGGGGCCCCTAAACTGTGGGGGCCCTAGGCCGCGGCCTAGTTGGCCTATTCAGTAATCAGGCCCTGGTTAACAGGCAGCAAAGTAAGGTTTATAGTCCATTTTCGCTCGACTTTGAACTGCGTTATTTCCCCCTAAAAGCAAGACCTCAAAATTTTTTTAACATGTACTGAAAACTCATACTATGAAGAGAATATGTGGTAAGAAAATTGTTTAATATCTAATTGCTTTGAAGAGAAAAAGACTTAGATATTTATCAAATTTTCAAAATTTAGGGTTTTTTGATCGCATTAGACTCAAAACAGCAACCCTAGAAAAAAGTAACTTTTATGAATTATAGAACTTACAGATGTTTAGAATAACGTAAAAAAGAAAGTTGCGTGGGGTCTCGTCTCGTTTTCAAGAAAATATTTTTTTTTGTAGCTCATTTTAATGCTTTATTCTCATAGTAAAATGTGTCCATCAAGTATGTCAGATCTGCTGAAACTTTAAGTATATAGTAATGATGTATTTAAATTTGTATAGGGAAAGAGAGAAAGACTAAAAACACTTAATTTTGTCTAAATTTTTATAATTTTTAGTATTTTAATTGAAATTAACTCAAAAAAAAACGGGAAATCTTCAGAGTATTATTGAATGCACATACTGTCGGTTCCAAGAAATATTATTTGATTAAACGGGGTATTCAATTAAGCGGGGATCTTTAACATTACGTCTATGGCATTGGTTCCGAGATATTTTATTCGTATAAGCAGGGTATTCGTTTATCTGTTACCCGATTAAGCGGGGACAACAGTATTACTAGCTTTGAAATATTGGAGAAAGTAAATTCGGTGAGGTATCTTCAGCTGTATTCTAGTTGGAGGTCACAGTGACCTTCCGAAAAATTTCATGATCAAAAAATTTTGCTGACGATTCGGCAAATTTGGAAACAGTACCCCAACATTGAGATTTTTTAATGATATATTTTTCTCACGTGTGCTTGTTCGCATTTTGTAAAAATTTAAGTTCCAGTGCCCATGAGTATCTTATACTTCTCAAGAAGATGTTCTTAATTTACCAAAGGAATTTCCTAATTTTTCCGAATGATAAAATACAATCAAGCCCACACGTAAAAAATAAATAAATAGAAAATTTCAATGTTGCAGTATTGTTCCCAAAGTTGCTGAATCTTTAGAAAAATTTTCCGAACATGAAATTTTTCTGGAGGTCACAGTAACCTCCTTTGACTTCCCATTAGGGAGCGTCTAAAAATACCTCACAGTATTTACTTTTTAAATATTTCCAGTCACTGCCATCTAGTAATATGTAAATTCAATAATTCCTCAGTAACGATTTATCGTTTGTTGATGTAATTGCAATAAGAAGCTAAAAGTTCTAAAAATTCAGACACAATTAAGTGCTGTGATTCTTTTTCACTATTACTATACACTCAAAAATTACTATACACACGTACATAAATTATCATCATATATTTTAAACTAGCTGTACCCGCCCGGCGTTGCCCGTGCACTTAGAAAATGCAGATAAGCGAATAGCGCAGGAATAGTAGTGTGTATTGCAACAAATCACAATAGTAGCAATTTCTAGTGTAGACAAAAAATAGCTTACTTATTGTAAGTATGTATGTATGGTAGAATGTGTATATTGTATGTATGTAAGAATGTTGTATATGCGTGAAATAAGCATGGAGCGCTGTGAACGATGAGGGAATATAAAAATAACAAAAGGCAAACATTATTTTTAAGTTATTATAATTTATTCCTTAAAATTATATATCATTAAACAATTACGACAGTAACACTATTAAACAATATCAATCTCTTAATGCTATAGCGTGAACAATATTTTTTGTTAGTCCATCTTTAGCTAACACAAACAAACTGGATGGTTTACCCACTCGAGAGCATGCCACGTATAATTGTCCGTGTGAAAAACATGGTGTTCTCAAATCTAAGCCACAAACAGACATCGTTTGACCTTGGGATTTGTTGATAGTCATTGCAAATGCCAATCTAATCGGAAACTGAATACGTTTGAATTGAATTGGCACATCTGTAGGTATAATAGGAATCCGTGGTATGAGTATATTTTCACCTCTGAACTTGCCATTTAAAATCCTGGCTTCGATCACGTTTTTCATTAATTTTTGAATGACTAATCGCGTACCGTTGCACAGCCGGGGCGGGTTCAAATTACGAAGCAAGATAATTGGAGATCCAACCTTTATTTTTTAAAAATTTGTGTCACTTTAATGGTCGTTCATACCCCCCCCCCTCTCGCAGTGAAAAAAAAAACATTACACAGCAGATTTTGCCTAATAACTCAACACTCATGGTGTTTGATACGTTTTATTTGTTTGTAATGATGTTTTTTGGTCACAACCAATATGAAAATCACAAAAAATAGTTACTTTAATTTTTAACATATATTTATCTTCTTCAGAATTTTTGACTTTTAATTTTACCTTGAATTTGACGTAAATGCAAGGTATAAAATACAGAATTTTATAAAGGTACAAAAATTAACATAATATAATTGATAGTGTATATAATTTTTGAAAAAATAATATAAGTGCCGCAAATCAAAAACCATTTATTGCCACAATCGATTCAAAGCCCCCAAAAATGGCGCAAACGTCCATAAGAAAATTCTACAGCATCGAAGGACCCCATTGCCAATTTTAACAAAGATCCGACCAAAACTGTCATTTTGTACTATAAAAAAATATGGGGTAGATCCCCATGAGGGGATGTACCTGCATAAAGACATTACAATCATTAAAATCATTCAAAAAAAAAAAAAAAAAACATGCAGATGTTCGAAAAAACCCTTGCGGGCCTGGATTCGATCTCATTCCATCAGAAACTTCAACCTGACGCGCAGAACCACTTGACCATCGGGTCGCTCGTTGAAGTAAGGATTTACGATAACACATATTGTATTGGCGAGCAGCGATCTCGAGAAGAAGTTTTATAAATAATTTTTAAAAAATTTTCTAATTCAAAAATCGAAAATCGGACTTTGAGGTCTGGTGGCCAGCCCCTTTGTGCTTCCGTGTAAAAAATTCCAAGTCCCTGCGTGCGATAGATTTGGCTGGAGAGCTCGGTCAGACAAATGGACAGACAGGCAGACAGACAGACAGACACATTACACTTGCTTTTATTATTATAGATTTTAGCAGATCTGACCTACATACTGGACACAGTACGTAGTTCTCTTCTAGTTTTTCTGTAAAACTAGAAGAGACCCCCGGCCGCTTTATTTTGTACGTCGTTTTACACATATGTAGGTATCATATAATATAAAAAAATAATCATAACATGTAAAAAAAAATAAATAGAAAAGTTCAATGTTGCAGTATTGTTTCCAACTTTGCCGAATCATCAGCAAAAGTTTTCGATCATGAAATTTTTCGGGAGGTCACTGTGACCTCCCACTAGAATACATCTGAAGAAACCTCACCGAATTTTCTTTTTCCAATATTTCAAAGCTAGTAGTATGTGCATTCAATAATAGTCTAAGGATTTCACGTTTTTTGAGTTAATTGCAATTAAAAAACTAAAAATTAAGAAAAAATTAGACAAATATAGGGGAAAGTTGCCCAAAACGGGATAGGCGGGCAAAACGGGATAGTGGGCGTTGGAGCTTGACTGGTGGTACTTCCCGCAAAAGACAGGCTAAACTGGTTCCCGACCGCCATGACAGCATACTCAGTTAATATCTCAACTCTAGCCACGTATTTCACAGAGAAATATTTTTTCAAAGTTTTAAATTGAGATTTTTACTTACTTTTTACTTTTTTCGACTGTAGAACAACTAGAATTGCGGTTCTCCGTAGTTCGGAACAATTCCGGTTAGAACTGTATTTTGTTTATAGCTCTTTTAGCAACAATTTCATGTACTTAAATACTGCTAGTGAGTGGCGGTTCCGGGGTCAGCCCTTTATGCTGTCAAAAGCATCATGGTCGGGCAAAACGGGACACTTTTAGGGTGCCCAAAACGGGATATAATTTTGATGTGTCCCGTTTTACCCGACCATTTCCATTAATGTTTTTTCAATGTGTTTAAGCAGCACGAAGCGAGCTAGAGGCTCGCAAGTGGATGTTCAACCACCCTGACAAAGGGATTACTATCTACGAAGTAGGAAATATGTTCAATGCAGCATTTTAACGAGCAGCTCTTGTCGAAACTGCTGTGAATGAGTTCACGAAAACAGGCATTTTTCCATATAATCCCAGATGTCTTTCATGAATATCTCTTCGCTTCCTCTCTTCCAACAGATCACCCATTGCTGGATGCTCAGAACATGACGTCCTAACACCCATTAAATCTGCAACAAAATGAGATCAGATCCGAAGGATCTTCAAATTCAGTCATAGCATCTAAGAATTTGCTATCATCACAACCACTAGAGACAGTATTGAAAGAATCACTTAGTGCAACGATAACACTAGCACAAATGCAGGCCTTATCCAACCGTTCACTTCAACAGGAGTCAAAGGACTTGGACTATACTGTCGCCCTTCACTGCCATTTTCCATATCATCCAAAGAAATTCTACCTCCACCACGAGTGATTGGATCAAGACCTCAAAATAAACTCGATAATAGAAGAGGGAAAACAGCATTTATAACAAGAAGCCCATATAAACTTTAGTTGGAAGAAGTACGAGAAAAAAAAAAGAACGAAAAAGAATTTAAAAGCTGAAAAAAAAAAAAAAAAAGGCTGCCAAAACAAGTCTCTTGAATGTTCTGAAAACAAAACAAATGAGGCGTAAAAGAAAACCAGGTGGAGATGCAAATCAGGCATATAAATTTTAAAAATGTTGCTCTGAACCTGAAAAAACCCCACAAACATCATTTCCAAAAATGAAAGAAAATAGACGTAACATGAAAAAAGAAACGAAAAAAAAAAAAAAAAATCATCAGTTAGCCAAGGTTGGACGTCGTCGTCTTCAGAAGATGAAACTGAAAAATATGATGCATGTATTTTCTGCAACGCTCTGTATCTTGAATCGAAATCTGGAGAAGGAAGCTGGATACAATGCTCGAGCTGCCAGGAATGGGCCCACGAAGCTTATTCCAAAGCAAACAAAGAAGACGATACATTTTTATGTGATTTCTGTGTTATGTAATTTTCCAACTTTACAATTACGCAGCCTATTTTTGGTCTAAAAACTAAATCAAAAGTAAAATCAGTACAAAAGAATAACATAGAATTTCGTATCCCGTTTTACCCACCCTTGGTCGGGTAAAACGGGATCGTATAAGACTTTTTGAAACCAGTATTTTTCACATAAATAATACCAAACAAATATGACAAAGGTATTTTTAGTAATGCAAAAGGTGTATACTTTTAAATGCCGTCTAACTTTGGAATGTACCTTGTATACAGTAAGAAATAAAGTGAAGAATAGGTTAGCTATCCCGTTTTGGGGTACTTTCCCCTAAGTGTTTTTAGTCTTTTTCTCTTTCCCTATACAAATTTCAATACATCATTACTATATACTTAAAGAGTTTCAGCAGATTTGACCTAATATTATTTTCTTGAAAACGAGACGAGACCCCACGCAACTTTCTTTTTTACGTTATTCTACACATCTGTAGGTTCCATAATCCATAAAAGCTTTTTTTTCCTAGAGTTGCTGTTTTGAGTTAAATGCGATCAAAAAAACGCAAATTTTGAAAATTTGAAAAATGTCTAAGTCTTTTTCTCTTCAAAGCAAGGAGATATTAAACAATTTTCGTACCACGTATTCTCTTCATAGTATAAATTTTCAGTATATGTTAAAAAAATTTCGGGGGTTGCTTGTAGGGGGGAAATAACGCAGTTCAAAGTCGAGCGAAAATGGTCTAAAAACCATACTTTGCGGCCCCTTAACTGAAGAAAGAAACACTTCCTAACCCAAATAACTATAGGGTCCTCATAACTACATATTGTACAATCAATAAATGTAAACATAACCATGAGGTGGCGTTTCTGTAAAAAACTACAGCTCACTGAAATGCGTCTTTCAGCCGTTTTACCAAAAAAGCGCTGCATAACATCAAACTTTGGGAATTTTTACCGAGCGAACAAAATTTTTTGGGGGGCTGCAAACTTCAGAATGTTCATTTCTCATGACCTACTTTGACATATAAAAAAATGAGGAAAATCAAAAATGGTTACTGCCACGCCTTGTCTGAATTTCAAAATAATGGCTCTTAACGTATTTTTAACAACTGATCGTTTTCCTGCAGTAAATTTAAAACATTAATCTACTAAGCTGTTGATATAACTGATGTGATATTCGAAAATGCCGCGTTGTTATTTTTAGTTTGTTAAGTAATGTACGCATGATTATATATTTTTTGAAGAGTTTAATGTATTTTTGTTTTCCTGCAGTAAACTGAAAGAACTAACTTGTTTAAATAATTGTCTGATATTCGTAAATGCCACGTTATTTTTAGTTTGATGGTACATTTTTAAAAACTACATTTTCATGTATTTTAAACAACCTATTGTTTTCCTGCAGTAAACTGAAAACACTAACCCACTGAGCTGTTGATATAACTGGTGTGATACTCGGCAATGGCAGATAATTATCTTTCCCTTTCCGAGACAAAAATAACACTTTAATCTAAACTATTTTCTGAAGTCTTTCCGATATTTATATTCGATAGCTTTATTATGTTTGTGGAGCTGAGTGGAAAGTGATCGGCGGATCGGTAATCGAAGTTCCTTGCTGTCTGATGAATCTCTCAATACTCCCAGCGTGATGCGGCGTTGAGTGTTATTTTGACTTCCTTACCAGGGTTTATTGAGTGAAGAAGAAAATTAGGATTCGTTATGTAGAAATGAGGAGTATGGTGTTGGGAAATAAGATTTTTTCCTAGTAATAAGTACGATGGGGAAACATTTTGCTTTTCTCGTGATAAAAGTTATGTTAGAAAACAAATATTACTTGTAACTTCAAAAAAAAAAAAACATTTTATTAATGTTTAATTTTTATGTAAATGTTATGTTCTTATAAAAGTAAACATTTCATTAATTTCCTTGCTCTCTTATGAATCTCTCAATA
>JAXGGA010021989.1:0-15723 GCA_038373865.1 Uloborus plumipes | reverse complement strand
TATTTTTAAAATTTTTTAATTTATTTTTATTTTTTTTATTATTTTTCTTATTTATTTTTTAATTTTTTCCCCATTCCTTTAGTAAATATTTTTACTTATTTTTTTTATTTTAAATTTTATTATTACCAAAATTATTTTTCTTGTGTACGTACCAAATTGAATGTTTACATATTTGGGGGTTGTTTTGTAAATGTTCTCATACGTCATCCCGTAATTTGTTAAATTTAGTATTGTTGAATATGTACAAAGGAATGGCGTATTTTTGAAAAAAAAAATCAACAACGCGGAGGTCTTCGTAGCCGAGTGGCAAAAACACTTGCTTTGTAAGGCGGAGGTTGTGGGTTCGATTCCTCCCAGTACCTTTGGTTTTCTTCCCTCGCTTGTGATGTAGATCTTTCATGTGCTGTCTAATGTTAAATATAATTGTACTGTGTGTCGCCTTTTTAGAAGTCTGCGCTCCTTGTGAAACAATGCCCCCCCCCCCCCCTCTTTCCCACAACTGTGGGACAGGACAACAAAAACAATTTAGCAACGACAAAATATGTGCTGTCGAAAGCAGTTATTAGGCACTAAGTAAGAAATACTAAGATCGAAAACATCGATTTTTAACCAAATTAATGACTTTCTTTTATTTTTTCATATTACAATCATTACAGCATAGATGATTTATTTTTTAATGATTGTTTTGTGTGCAACTGAATAACCTTTGAAATACTAGCGTTTATTAGTTTTCTTTTTTGTACGAAATTAAGTATGAATAAAAAATTTCAGATATCTTCAAATGCGTTCAAAATTATAAATTTTAGAAACGTAGAGAAATTAACTCCAAAGATCACGAACCCTACAGGGGGAGGTGGGGGGGGGGAGACAGGATAATCGCAATTGAGCCCAGGCTTAAACATGGCGCTGGAATGAAAATAAAATGTGATTAAACCTAATTTTTGTATGTCTGTTGACAACAAAAAAGGCTATTAACAAAATGGGAGGGAACCTAAGCACGATCTATCAATAAGGTCCAATAATCAATGCATGCCCTATGGTAAAGATGCGCCAGACCATTCCAATTTTAGCTGTAAAACCTTTCATGTATCAGAAACAAACTCATTTTATATTTGAGCCATCTACGAATTGCTTTCTACTTTTATTTGACAGCAATTGGCTTTCTTTGATTTTTGGGTGCCTCTGCAACCACCACCTTCCACCCGCTCCTCCAGGTGCAAAACCACACCTCTGACATGTTCAAGTTCCATATCTTACACATACACCTACGGACCTACACGGTTATGCACACATGTACCTGCCTATACACATAGACCTACACACCTACACACGCGCGCCTATCACATACACATACGCCTACACATACACGCACGCTAACGCCGACACACACCTGCACATACAAATACACACAAACATACCGTCTGATTTTTTTAGATAAAACCTTCCGCGTTTTTACACATTCGTCAGGTCTTCTCTAATCTCACCAAAATAGGGGTGATAGGTAAGATAACAATAAAGGGAAGAATAATAAGAAGCATTTTGAGCCGTATCAAACAACGTAGAACGATGCTAATTTCAAATACATAGTTTAGTTGAATATATCAAAAGGATAGCAAATGCAAGTTTTAAATTGAAAACTACGGAAAGTTCCCGCTCACAACGCATCACCCCTTTTTAAAGTGGAATGGCTCCCGAGTACTAGGCAGGGTTTTCAAAGGACGGGCAGTACAAGCACAAGCCTACACTAACAAACACTTGCACGCATTGCAATTCATAGTATCAAAAACCATAATTTGAATTTAAGATGTCAAAATTCAAATTAATTTATTTTTTTATTTCTTTCAATTTCAATGTTAAAAGATTCTTCCTACAGATGTGAATATTCTGGAACCATCGGTGAAACCATTTCTCTGCCCTAACATCACCGGATGGCTGAAACTAGATTCAACTTGCTATGGACTATTTGAAGATCCTAGCCAAGCAGCCACTTGGTTGGGAGCACAGAGCACTTGCAGACGCTATGGTGCTAATTTGGTCTCCTTCAAAAATGTAGGCGTGAGCAATTTTTTGAAGCGGAGATTCACTAAAAAAAGTGCTTATTATTGGACTGCCGTTAGAGAAAAGGTAAGAGTATCAGTATATTCAGGACAGAAGCGTATCTATGGGTCACCTGACGAAACTTAACGACCCTGACGAACTTAAAAAAACTGCGCCCCTCTCAGGGGCTGTGAAAATAAGAGGTCACTGTGACCTCCCAAAATTTCCTTATCCGGAACAGAATGCCACAAATTTACCATACTTACTTCCAATATTTTAACGTATCTAAAGTGTGATTGGTGGTAAAAACAGGTTAGTTGGCGAATGATCCCTTACGATTCGTCGCCTAACACAGAATGATTAAAAATAGGCTCTTTAGATTGCCGCTATCTTTTTAAATTTTTAATATATTTAACTGCAATTTATTTAAAAGTTGAAGCATCTATATAATCAAAAAATTCCTAGTTATAAACTACTGTCGTTCGCTCATGAACAGTGAAAAATTGCTTTAAATGTTCATATTTCAATGAATTTTCAATACTTTTGTATGAACTTTTAGTATATTTATCTTGCATGCTGTCATCTTTTTTTGAAGGTTTGGTAAAGTTTGACGGGAAGCTCTTTTTTCCAACTTCCCATAGACTACCACGTCTGTTGATCGAATATTAATCATCTAAATAATTCCCCAGTCGCAAAATTAACGCTAAACACTGTCTAGTCCTGAGGGAAAAATAAACTCCTAATTACTCAACCGTCATGCGCATTTGAAACAGAAGTGAACCAAAGAAAAAAAGGGATCAAGTTTTTTTTTTTTTTATCATTAAAAACAATTGATCAGAGGCCATATTCATACTAAAATAAGCACCAACATCGACTTTCTTATTATAATGCCTCATTTTTCGGCAACGAAAATGAAATTTAAGCATTCAAATTGGCCATTTAACCTTTTTGTTTTTTTTTTTCCATTCTGTAAGGACCCACATTACCCATCCCCGAATGTAAATTTTTATTGCTCTAGCTCTGTACATTATTCGTGTTAAATTATTTCGCTGCACGTGCCTCTAGTATAAATAGTACAGTGCTCCTCTTGTAACTTGACCTCCGACATAAATTTCCTCTTTTTAGGTAATAGGAAAAGGTAACTGGTATCCATACTCACTTTTCAAAAGTTTTCCGACTCAAATCCGTTTCAATTACACTTTCCTATTACCCGCAAAGAGGAAAACATTGTCAAGGGTACAGCTCAACTTTTCAGAGGCGCACTTTAACTAAATAAGACTATTTTATTAACTGTTCTCATTATTCTTGTAATCATCCGTACTTAATTATTCCAGTCTGCCGGCAAATATGAACTGGTCACCGGTGCATCTATGTCGTATGCCAATTGGATGTTAGGGCAGCCGCGTAGTGCTTCCTTGGTAATGGACAACTGCGTTGTAAGCAACGCCAACAGCTCATGGGCCGTCAAAAGTTGCCAGGAACAGCACCAATTTGTTTGCGAGTGGACTCCAGGTAATGTAGAGCAAGAGCCCATGAGCACCAGACTTACGTCATTTTTTAAAGGCCCAAATTCTCTTCGTAAGCACTCCACGTCAGGTGCTGTTAGTTAAGCTGAGCCGCGTGGGCTGTAGCAGGAAACAGGTCACAAAGATGCGTCTAAAGCTGAGTCATTCCATGTCAAAAGACCTCGTCCTCTCCACCCTACCGTCTCCAATTTGAACCAAATTTGAATAGGTGCTGACATGCTTTTGAAACTTACCTATACAAATGTTTAGCTTCCATGACCCAAGTTTGAAGGTGCTAGGATCAATAAAAAAACATGCTCCAATATGGCGGATCAACTTCGTAAAACGAATTGTTACGTTTAGGCTAAACCACCATTGGCAATAATTTTGGCGGCCTTTATTATTTCTTTTTGAGGTATTCTAGAACTTCTAGAATCTAGATGCTTACTATGTGTGTCTTAGAAGCTGAAATCTGCTTCAAAAGTACGTCTGCACCTCTTTAAAATGCCCTCCGAATTGGAGGTGGTTGGATGGGGCTACCAGGTCAGATGACATTGAATGATGTTTATGTTTTTGACTATGGTGATTATGTTTTTGGAGCAATTTGACGCTCCGTTTTGGGGCCCCACTTTTTTCTTTCTTTTTGAGATATCCTAGATGCTTCCTATTTGTGTCTTGGAAGTTGAAATCTGCTTAGGTTGGTTTCAAAGGCACGTCTGCACCTCTGTATAAAATGTCCTCAGCTTAACTAATAGCAAACCGTTCTTACTTGATGTGAAGTTCTTACGCAGAAAAACTTTATACTTTTATAAAATGACGTAAGTCTGGCTCTCGTGGGCTCTTGAACTATTGTATAAAACGCATTCTCAGAAATGCATCCTCAAATGCCTTTAGAAAATATAGCTGTATTTGACGAAATGGTTTCGAGAAAAACGCTCTGATCAAATTTTACGCCTAGTTGACAAACATTTCTTGAGAATCGAATATGAGGGTAAGCAGAACTCCACATTGACGTAAAGCAGAAAAATAAAGCAGAAACGTAAAATGGATTAAGTAGTGTTTCTATGGAAAGTACCCGGATTTTCGGCTGCTGATGTGGAGCAGGGCCCTAAGTTTATGATCAACAGAGTGCAAAGGAAGTGGAAGAGTATACCTCCAAGGTATACCTCCAAACGCATTCTTCGAAAAAATAGTTGCCCTCTATAAAGGTGAATCAAAATGACCTAATTTATAGTGTGCATAGACATGGCTGCCTACGATCCTATAATTAAAGATCGCACCAGATTTGCCACGGTATGAATTGTTTTGCTTTATCGAAACTTACAGGGACTTGGAGAAGGATTTCTTTACGATCAAGGCTGAAAGTGAGCAAACTATTCATCGGTACCTTTATGTTAAAGGTACGTCACTGGCCGGTGGCCGCATCTTTTATTTTTGACGACTTGAATTGTTTTACCGTTGCAATTTCGTCGTTAGCGACATCCAACAATTCAATTTCTAAATTTTATATTTCCCATACACTTGTAATATTTCCGATCGCTTTAAGTAATTTTTTTTATTGTCACCAAGATAGAAAGTAAATAAGTCGCTAAACTAAGTGACGTATACCTTTAACGGAAAAGTACTAATTTAATTGTACAGACTCAATTTGTTCTGCATTAGATTTTTTTTTATTATTATTATTGTCATACGTCGAATGTGCATTTGTATCCTTTTCGATTAAAAGCTAGAAGGAAAAAAGGCGTCCGCCCAAAAAATAAAGCGCTTTGTTCCACACACAGAATCTTCAAAACTTCCAAATATGGAACACGGACTGCTGACGTGAAAAGATTAACTAGCTTTCTCAATTATTGTACACAATTATCAATTTTCATTATACAATTTATTCAGAACTAAAAGAACCTACTTTACTCTGTGCCAGCACAAAATTTTTTAACAGTGGCTTTCTCTCTCTCTCTCTTTTAATCATTTTGCTTTCACTCCAAATGTATTCTCCTCCTCTTAAGCCTGCGTTTTATTTGATTTAACTTTTTTTGCTTTTTTTCAAGATAAAAAGAATTAATGTCTCTGTTTGTACAAAAATGTCTTGGCAGTAGTTTTAAGAGACAGCATGGCTTCTTTTTCGCTTTTTTAGCATTTCATTTATTCATTTACAGGAAAGTGGACAAAAAACTAAGTTAAAAAATCTCCATCAACCTGTGAGAAAACTGCTCAGATGCTGTTATTTTCGCTCAGGGCTTTTACATTCCAAATTAGTTGATCTTTGCTATACTCTCCCATTTTTAATAAGCATTTTGTCCTACTTTCTTCCTGTTTGTTTTTTCTTTTTTCTTTTTTTTCTGCATTAATTCTTTAAAGTACACCCTCGTGCAAATTATTTGAAACAAAGTATTTTTTTCATGACTTTAAAATTATTGCTATTATTCTTCACTGATTATGCTAAAATTAGTAAAAATATGGATGAGATACTTAAGCTTACCTACTGTTCGAAGGCACCGTATTGTACCCGTCGCCCAGTCTATCGGTTTATGAAGAAACAGCTTCTGACCCTACCAATGAAGAAAAAGCGTTACTTGTGGGTGTTAAAATATAAGAATTGCGCAGCTGAAAATTGGAGGAAAGGACTATTTAGTGACAAAATTAATTTCATTATCCAAGGTCAACGAAGTCAAGACGTACGGAGATCTTCAGGTGAAAGTATTCAGGATTGCCACATGAACCCATTTTTAAATCACCCGCAAAAGATGTTTTGGGGTTGTCTCGGTTACAATGGGGTTGGTTCCTTGCAGATTGTTAATGGTATGCTGTATTCTGAGCAATCAATTGCTATTCTGGAAATAAAATGCTTTACCAGTGTTGAAGAAACGATACCCACATGGAACGGTGCTTTCTAGCAAGATTTAGCCCCTTGCCATACATAAAAATTATCAAGAAATTCATGATTGAGAACCAAATTGAGATATCTGAATAGTCTAAAAACTCTCCTGCTATCAATCCAATCGAGAATCTTTGGGCTTATGCAAAAATCGACAATTGCATAAGGACTGTTCAACTATGAAGAAGCTAATCACTGCTCTAATTTATGGACACACATATTACAAATGAGTGCAAAAAAATTGATAGATTCCGTGGCGAATCGTGTCCAAATGTTCACAAAGAGTTGTAGAGATCATATTATGTTATAAAAACTTTTGTTCTTATATAAATTTGAACAAAATAGTTCTTTTCTTAATTTTCTCAATTTTTCGAGTTTGTTTCAATTAATTTGCATAAGGGTGTAAGTTTGCTACTTTTTATTTCCTTTTACGTAGTAAAGGAAGTATTGTGATCACGAAAAAAATTTTAATAAAATTTCGGTCTAAATTTTAACTTTGCTCACCCCCGAATGAATGTCGTGTAGCTTTTTCGACCTATCAGCATGTGCATATGTACCTAACAATATACAAACAGCCGAAAAATCCATTTCGACCATCCCCGAGTAAATTACGACGAGTTTTCTCGTGACGTCTGTATACCGTATGTGCGTATGTATGTGTGTCGCACAACTCAAAAACTGTATGCCGTAGAAGCTTCTGGTTTGGTACGTAGGCTCTGAGGGGGATCTAGTTGTGCACCTCCTCTTGTGGTTGCATTTGAATAATCCAAAGGGTATCTTTTATCCCTTTTTTGGGGTAAATCCCCAAAAAAGGGGTTTATTCCTTTTTTGGGGTAAATCAATGTTAATTTCGGTGCAGATTAAGTGATATGATTTGGCGCTACCGCTTGGTGATTTTTGGCCAAGCTTTTTGTCGGCGTTTGCCACCAAGTTGGCGACAAATTTGGCGAAAAAATGATGGTTTTTGAATTTGGATTCAATTTGGCGCTCTTATCGATATTTTGTGAAAAAATTACTGAATTTTGTTAAAATCGGCGATATTTAGAAAATGAAGCATTGTAAAACATTATTTTGCATTGATTGGTGACAAACTGGAGTGTAAATGTTTGAATTGTTATCTTGCTCACTCTATAAGGCACTATTTTAATACTTAAGGCATCTATTATGGAATTTAAACGTAAAAGAAAGTAGTGTGGCGTTCACACCAGATTTTTTTGCATTGTTTCATGGCAGATTAGGGGTGTAAATATTTGAATTGTTACTTTGCTCACTCCAAGCACTTTTTTTAACACTTAAGGCAACTACTAAGAAATTTACACGTAAAAGGAAGTAGTGTGGGGTCCATACCAGATTTTTTTACTATACTCAGCCTGAAACTTTTGCTCGATTTTTAAGTCATTTGATTTCATGCAGCTGGAATTCCTGTTAAATGTTTTTGAAGATTAGTAAACTTCTTCGTTTTTTTTTTTTTTTTTTAATTTCACTAATGGCTTTCATAATGCACAAACAGACACATAATAGACAAAATTGTTTTCCACAAGCTAGCATCGTCTGCTAATGCCGATGGTTTGATTTTTTAACCATCAGCACAGATCAGTTGAGCCTTACAGGCAGACTATTTTTAAGTTTCACTTTTGGTAGTTGTTTTAAATTTATTTGATCAATAATGTCTTTAAACTGAAGAGTTCTCAAGGACGGATCCAGATACTGGTTAAGCAGGGGGTTATTTTTGGAAAAGAGGGGGGGGGGGTCGAAGTGCAATTTTTGTGCAAAAGTGTGGTTTTTTGGCAATTTTTTTCGTAATATAAGTCCTAAAAACGCAATTTTTGCTATATTTGGTCGTTTAAGAGGGGGGTTGGGTTTATGATCCCCATGACCCCCCCCCCCTCTGGATCCGCGCCTGAGAGTTCTGCAATGGTATGTGTCTTTTTTTTTTATTAATGTACTGTCCTTAAATGCCAGTAAAATTTTTAAAAATATGGTGCAAAAGCATGCTAATATTAAATTTGTTCTTCGTATCTTTTTTCCAGAAGAACTGCGAGAAAAGAAAATACTTTTAAATTCCTCTCGTCGATGCCCAACGAATAATTCTCAATGGATAGATTTAGGTGGATCGTCGTGTTATTATGCTCCTAGGTATTATTCGGAGTCAGCAAACGATGCGGTGCGTACCTGCTTCAGGCTAGGTGAGAAATGTACATTGATTTCTTAAGCATTTATTCAATATAACTTCTATGTTTTTATACGCGTATATCATCTAATAGGTGGAAATATAGCAAGTTTTCATTCTGAGGAGGAAGTTTTAGCAGTAGCAAGCTATCTTAGAAATATGTTTAAGCCCTCCGTCAGCCATGTAATTATTGGGCTCTCTAGGCGAAATGATGGTAAGTTTTTTAAAAATATTTTGGTAGGTAATTTCAGTTGATGTGTTTTTATTCTATATTTGCTTGGTGAGAAAAGTTGGTAATTTATCGCACAGATTCATCCCATAAACTTAAAAAATAACATTCGAGAAATGTATGAAATTTATTCGAGTAATATTCATAATATTTTCGTCAAAACTCTCAGTTTACAATCGTGTACGATGAACGAAATGATTTTGAAGCGATTAGTTTTTTTAAAAAGAAATACAATATTTTGTACATATTAAATGATTAATATTAAATTCCTAAAGTCTCATAATTTTATTTGCATGAGAAATGTGAGGACTTGAGAAGAAAATTAACGACTTTGTCACGCTTATAGTCAAGATAACAATTAATGTTTTAATTTGAGAAGCGGGACTAAAATTTAAGTATGTAATGCTATCTAATGATTACTACGGTTAAATCTAAAACGGGGAATACCAACCACTTCTAAGATGGATTTCAATACTTCTTCCAGACAATTATTAAAGATTTTTAAAGATTTCAACATTGCCCGTATTTATGGCCTATTTTCTCGCAGAAGTTTTTCAAAAATTCACCAAGTCGTGAAAGAAAGCTTAATGTATTGCAAAAATTACGCTGAAAAGGCGAAAAGAATTAAAATAATTAGATAAATATTAAAAATAAAAATTTGAAAGTAGTGTATTGAAATACGGAAATGTGGGTATGCTAGTTTTATCTGTCCCCAGCGCTCTAATAACTTTTGATGAAATAGTCGAATTAGAAAACTTTTTTTCATTTGAAAGCTTTTGGTTTTGACATCTTGCTCCCATGTTTTAACTTTCTGATTACAACAAAGCTTTGTTCTATGTTGATAGTGAAAAATATTTAACATTATTTACCTGTGAGGAAATTTAATGCAGACATATAAAGCTCAAACTGAAATGTGATGTATTTGCTTCAAACATAAACTAAGGGAAATTTGGCGCAAAATGAGTGGAAAAAAATTTGTTCGATTATATATTTAAGGGCATTTTTGAGTAGTTCAAAACCACTTAACATTAGATCGTGCGTTACTATTTAAAACACACATAAATCTGGCATCAAAAGGAATCTTTCGGAAAAACTTTACTGAAAAGAAGTCAAGGGCGGATCCAGAAATTTCCCAAGGGAGCGGCGATTGATTTTATTACTTACTGTTTACTATGTATACTGGATTGCAAATATTGAAAATATAGGTTTCGGACTTTAATTTCGTAACATTTCCGGCGGAGAGCCCAAACTTCCTATAAACTCATTAAACTAGTTTAAAGTTAAAGTTTTTTTGAACTTCAATATTAAAAAGTTACTGACGATGAGGTTTCAAGGGAGGGGCGATCGCCCCATCGCCCCTCCCTTGTATCCGCCCCTGAAAGAAGTTTTGACGTACTAGATCGTGAGATGAAAGATATTTTGATCTGGATATTTTGATCACTTGGATATTTTGATCATATTTTCCAACCTTCCTTTGGCGCTCACCTGTAAATATGAAGAATTTGTAATTCCTTATCTAAGGCATAGATTTAATCTAAACCAACTTTATCAGAAAGTTTTTGACGTAGAATGTGTAGAAAGGAAAGGTCACCAAAGGTTTAACGTTAGGTTCTGTAAATACTTCGCCAAATGTCACCAAGCTGACGCTAGTTTTGGAACCTAATATTTACGGCCAAATTTGGCCAGACATTGCCCACTGACAATATTGTTAAATTAGAGGAAACAAAAAGAGTCTAGATGGGAAGATAAACCTAACCATCAGTGTCATTTTATTGTTTTATAGGCAGCTATGCTTGGTTGGATCACACACCTTTAGACTTCACGTACTGGGATGAAGATGAACCAAACGACGCACAATGCGTGAAAATGGACCTGAGTGATGGAAAATGGAGTGATGAATCTTGCAGCTCTGGTCATCAAAAATTCGTCTGTTCTATGCCAAAAGGTAGGAAAAGGCTGCGTTGTTTAGAAACGTAACTTATACATTTTAAAAGCCTCAGATATGCATACCGTATTACCCCACTTTAGCCAGCATGCCAGAAAAATGGGGTTGACCAAAATGCCGCGAAATTCCAATTTTCCGGCATGCCAGATAATTCAAGGCTCATTTTGCAACGAAGCAAATCCTCCAACTCAGTTTCAACCACAAACCAAACTACTACCAGGGAAAAAATAATAATACATTCCCAAAGGGTCATTCCATTTTAAATCAACAAATTTTCAAAAAAGTTGTTGCATCACCATTTTTGATTTTGATGAAAATTTGCATGTGTATTCCTTTTGCTTCCCAGAGCTCAAAATAGTGTTCATTTTATTTTTAAAAAATTTACCCTCTGATATATAGGCCATTTTTGTTGTTGGCAACAGCGAAAATCGGGCGTTTTGATGCTTTGTCTTATGAACTATGACTTTTTTTCTATCAAACATTTTGAGCTCAAACATAGCTCATTGAAAGCTAAGAAAAAGATCTTTTATATATGCTATCAATAAATTTCAGATTAAAAAAAAAATATTTATTTTTTCAAGGTCAAAGTTAACGACAAAAATGACATTTTTTACTACTTTCGAAAATTAAAAAACCCATGAAGGGTTCAAAGTAACAAGCCCATTTTTTCCATCATATATTCATAGTCATGGTTACTTACTGTACAAAAAAATTGGCTTGTTACTCCACCCCCTTAATCAGATACGCTCCGCCAAAGTTGTAAATTTTTAAAAAAATCTAATTTTCAACGCTAAAAAAATGCATGGGGGGGGGGGGGGCAAGATAAAAAAAAATTTGATTTGTGGTATTTTAAGTACTTTTTACCAGCTTTCTAATAAAACAAAAGTTAACTTTGTTATTCAAAGGCGTTTGGCAGATATAAGGGGCTGAACTTTCAAAAAATTGCACAAAAACAACACGATTATTTTCATTTTTTTAAATCTTTTTTTTATTATTTAAATGTAATTATATACCTTATTCTTTGCCTTAAATGCTAAAAAAAGACTAAGAAGAGCAATGAGGAAACATATTTAAAGTTTAATAAGATAAGTTAATATTTTTAACACTTGGGAGTATAGAATACCACTAAACTTGTCTGATTTTTAAACATCTGATTGCTACCTACAACAGGACTGAGCATTTCTCAACTTGTCCCGGTTTGTTCATACCATGTGGTCATCCTTGTTCTGGCTTGCTCTCACATGTGTATCTTAGTTGTCTTTCAAATTCTGAAAGAAGTAGGTTATTGAGCTAGTGTTTCTGCTCTAAAATCTTGTGAAGCTTATGTGATTTCTTTTCATTTCAAGTTCATTCGTACTGTAACTTAAAATATTACAATCCTACCTGTTTGTACCTACCATGCAAAAAAAATTCTTGACAAGTTTTGCCACCTTTATGGAACTTCTTGCTGGTAGGTGCAAACAGTTACAATAGTTTTACACCCAGTTTTCAGGTGCAGTAAAGCTTTATCATCATCACTACTCAGAAATACTATTTACAGTAGACTGCCTACTGTTGCTTAAAATATTACAATCATCATTCTCAAAAACTCCTACGGAGCATTTAGGGTTATCCATAACTTATCACAGTTTACATGTAGAAAGACACATTTAAATTTATATTTAAGGAATCTAAAGAATTTCTTCTTTAACCTTTAACAAAACATTCTGTGAATACGAATGAACTTGAAATGAAAAGAAATCACATAAGCTTCACAAGATTTTAGAGCAGAAACACTAGCTCAACAACCTATTTCTTTCAGAATTTGAAAGACAACTTAGATACACATGTGAGAGCAAGCCAGAACAAGGATGACCACATGGTATGAACAAACCTGTACAAGTTGAGAAATGCTCAGTCCTGTTGTAGGTAGCAATCAGATGTTTAAAAATCAGACAAGTTTAGTGGTATTCTATACTCTCAGGTGTTAAAAATATTAACTTATCTTATTAAACTTTAAATATGTTTCCTCATTGCTCTTCTTAGTCTTTTTTTAGCATTTAAGGCAAAGAATAAGGTATATAATTACATTTAAATTAAAAAAAAAAAAGATTTAAAAAAATGAAAATAATCGTGTTGTTTTTGTGCATTTTTTTGAAAGTTCAGCCTATTGTATCTGCCAAACGCCTTTGAATAACAAAGCAACTTTTGTTTTTATTAGAAAGCTGGTAAAAAGTACTTAAAATACCACAAATAATTTTTTTTTTATCTTGCCCCCCCACATGCATTTTTTTAACGTTGAAAATTAAATTTTTTAAAAAATTTACAACTTTGGGGTTGGGGGGCATATTTCATAAAGGGGGTGGAGTAACAAGACAATTTTTTTTATACAGTAAGTAACCATGACTATGAATATATGATGAAAAAATGGGCTTCTTACTTTGAACCCTTCGTGTGTTTTTTAATTTTCGAAAGTAGTAAAAAATGTCATTTTCGTCGTGAACTTTGACCTTGAAAAAATAAATAATATTTTAAAATCTGAAATTTATTGATAGCATATATAAAAAGATCTTTTTCTTAGCTTTCCAATGAGCTATGTTTGAGCTCAAAATCTTTGATAGAAAAAAAGTTATAGTTCATAAGACAAAGCATCAAAACGCCCGATTTTCGCTGTTGCCAACAACAAAAATGGCCTATATATCAAAGGGTAAACTTTTTAAAAATAAAATTAACACTATTTTGAGCTCTGGGAAAAGGAATACACATGCAAATTTTCATCAAAATCAAAAATGGTGATGCGCACCCCATTTGTTGATTTAAAATGAAATGACCCCAAAGTAACATCTTTTTTACAGATACAAACCGTGAGAAAATAATTGCGTTAGAGCTACGCTCTTTTTCGCTGTTTGGGTGAGAGAGAGCACATGATTGAGCTGATATGGAAAAAATGGATCACTGGGTAAAATGTATGTGTAAAATTACTGTAGAATAACAAAGTGTAGGAAATGGGAGAGCGAGGGACATGCCCCACGCTCTATACGCACTTCGCGCCGGAAGTCGGCAAGGAAGAGACTTACTGTTAGGGCCAATCCTAACATGGTAGCATGGGCGCCCATAAGGGGGGGGGGCAAGGGGGGGCTCGAGCCCCCCTTTGGAAATTAGTATTCTTTCAGCTTTTAGATTTTATTTATTCAGAAAAAAAATTAAAAAAACTTCTTCACCCATTAATGAATAAGTGATCGAAAATACCAAATTTTAACAACTCTAATCTGCACTGAAATCGCTTTCAGAATTGTGAAATTGTGTCCCTTCCTACATTCTTCAATAGAAAAGGAAAGGCCGATTCGTGGGCCAACCGGCGCCGTATTTGCAAAGGAAACTCCCCCATGTCTGCGGACTAGCGGTTTGGTCATTTCATTTTAAATCAACACATTTTCAGAAAAGTTGTTGCATTATAATTTTTGATTTTGATGAAAATTTTCATATGCATTCCTTTTATTTCCCAGACCTGAAGAAAATAAATATTTTATTTTAAAAAATTGACCCTTTGACATATGGGCTATTTTTGTTGTTGGCAACTGCAAAAATGGGGCATTTCTGCTACTTTGCCTCATGAATTGTAACTTTTTTTCTATCAAAGATTTTTAGCTCAAACATAGCTAACTGGGAAGCTAAGAAAGAGATCTTTTTATGTTTTTTTATGATATCAACAAATTTCAGATTAAAAAATATATATATATTGTAACGAGTCCGTAGCACCTTCAACTTTCTTCAAATGAGCATTCCAATCTTGAGGAAGTAACTATAAATTTATTTACAAGTATTTACACTATTTACAATAAGAGCAGAAAACAATTGCTAAACATCAGCAATTAGGCAGCAAACACTACACTGTACTCTCAACAGTAATTCAGCACCACGATCTAACGTGAACAGTAATTAAGCAATTACAAAAGCAAAACAAACATTCGCCCAAGCGAATAGCGAATAAAACGAGTCACCAGAATCAAATCTGAAAACAACTGACTGACTTGTGTTCAAGGCCAGCTATTTATACACGGAAAGAAATGTCCACAATATTCGAGAAAAACCTGGAATATTTTGTTTCATTCCTAACATTACGTAATCCATTCACAAATTCTAGCGATAAGAAAAAAAACCACGCGAAAATGTCTTCACGCTTATTAAAGTTAGGGCAAGTGTAAAAACTACAAAGTGTTACAGGGCCGGTATACTAGTGATGAAGGTGATATCTTCAGATACTTTTGCAACATGACGTCAGATAAAACCAAAACTAATGAAAATGATGCAAGGCAGGAAAAACAACAACTATTTACAAGATTTGTAACATTGCCCCCTTCCCAAGGACTGCACGTCCCGGGCAGTACAATCCCCAGAAAGGAAGCAAGGGAAAACTTACAGATACACACATTACATGATGACCAATCATAAACATGATAAACAATAACAATGAGAACATGAAAGAAATAATAACATTGATAAAGTAATATTACAAACAATTAAAGGCAAAAGTTATTTACAAAATTTACAAACAAATTACCATGGTAGCTTTAGATTTATTTTACGAACTATGGCCATAGTATGGGGCTAGCCGATCATAATGTACAACCCTAGGTTTTGAATGTGATGACTTCTGGATCCTCACTACGACGTCGTTCAGCCGGTGAAGGACTGTGTAGGGTCCATCCCAATGCGACTGCAATTTGGGTGACAGACCTTTACGTCGGATGGGATTCCATAGCCACACCTTGTCACCTTCTTGAAAGTCATGGCCAGTGGACCTTGTGTCGTATCGGGTCTTCATTTTCTCCGTCGCGATGTTGATTCGCTCCCGTGCGAAGTGATGAACGTCCTCCAACTGGGCCTGGAGATCCTGGACGTACTCCTCAGGCGATGAAGGCGCATCTGGAGGGAGACCGAAGACGAGATCACAAGGCAGCCGAAGCTCTCGGCCGAAGAGCA
>JAXGGA010021988.1:0-15723 GCA_038373865.1 Uloborus plumipes | reverse complement strand
CTCTGCATGGATTACGAAAGTAACCGAGTTGGAGGCAAAATTCCTCTTATAGAGCAAAGAAAGCCGAAAAAAAAAACTGGTAGCTAATGTGAAATTAGAATACCAGCGAGCGACCGCACTTGGTGCTACAGTACAACTCGTAAATTTTAAGGCAGAGCTCGGGTACAAAGCAGTGAGTAACCGCCTCTAAGCAAGGGCTAAGGCAGGAACATGCAATACATGTAATACAAACAATGCAATACAATAACTATGTATTGCATGTTCCTGCCTTATCCCTTGCTTAGAGGCGGTTACTCACTGCTTTATGGGTGTATACAGTTTCTTTCCTTTTTATTTATTCATTTTTTTATTTATTTACCATTTTTCCGTATCAATTTTAATCTATTTACATTTCTTGCGCGAAATCTCCTGAGCGTAATACTTATAACTTATACGTGTTTTGTACCACTCTTTAAAAAACATTAATAAAAAGAAATCAAACTTAAACTACGTTATATTTTCATAATTAGCCATAATTATGTTTTCGTAATTACTTTATTTTCGTATCAAAACTAATCAGAAACCGAAAGCTTGTTTTTTTTTTTTTTTTTTGGACAAAGCGTTAAAATTATGTCAAAATCTTCAATGATTTTGTAAAAATTAACAAATCGACTTATGCAAAAAGACCTTACATATGCAACACCATGAAACAAAAAAGTTAATTTTGGCCGATATTTTTTCATTAAAAAACTATATATATATATATAATATATATATATATATATATATATATATATATATATATATATATATATATATATATATATATATATATATATATATATATATATATATATATGAAAGTTTTTTACCAGGCAACCAACAAAGTTCGTGCGGTTTTGAATGTTAATAAATAAAACAAAAAATGGGTTTAAATTAAATTTATTCAGAAAAATAATCACCATCAGCAAGTATTACCTTTTCCCACCTAGACAGAAGACCATATATCCCGTTTTTATAAAAAGTTGGGTTTTGAGAGTTAAAAAAGTTTTTCACCTCGTTTTCCAAATCCTCTCTATTTTGAAACCGCCGATTGCGCATATGGTTGTCCATTGCCAAAAACAGGTGGTAGTCACTTGGGGCTAGGTCTGGTGAGTACGGAGGGTGGGGTAGAACTTCCCACTGTAATCGTGCCAGAGTTTCTTGAGTGATTCTTGCTGTGTGTGTTCGTTTCACTCAATTCATGTGGTACCCATTTGCTTAGCTTCCATCGTTTCCCAAGCTGGTGCAAATGTTTACGAATAGTTTCATCACTCACATTGAATCTTAAGGCAAGTGCTTGACATGTCTGACTTGAATCCTGCTCGATTGCCAGCTTGATCTCGTCGTTGTTGACCGTTGATGGTCTCCCGGAGCGAGGTTCATCTTCCAGATTTTCATCCCCCGAGGCAAATTTCTTGAACCACTTCTGACCCGTCCGTTCAGCTACAGTACCTTCCCCAAAAGCAGCGCATATCTTACGACAAGCTTCTGCAGTTTTGGTACCAAGTTTGAACTCATAAAGTAAACAAGCACGAATTATTGCGTTTGACACGGCCATACTCAACTGCAGCTTTTTCACTTAAATTCAAAGTAATCAAACTAATCAAATACTCTAAATAATACTGCATTAAATACGCTTTAATTTGTATACAAAGATACCCCCACCACTTCATTCTGTTTACTCAATATAATCCAGAGAAGTAAACAATAAATAAAAACCGCATGAACTTTGTTGGTTGACTAATAAAACCTGAAAGCGTATAAAACATTTCTTCCATTTCTCAACGACACTCGCTAAATTTGGCGACTTTTCTTACAATAGGGTCAATCCATGTCAAATCACCCAGGAAAACGGGATTTTGTAACCCATGTCCTCGGATTTTGATAAAATTTGGTGTATTTAATATTTTTATGGTGGTAAGTAACCATATGAATTCTTTTGCTCATATGTGATCTGGTTTATGTTTTAGAGGCCGTCAAACTTTTCAAAAAATTGCATTTTCTGTCAACTGCTAAGTCTAATATGCATGTATACGTATCTTTCCAGTAAATTGTGACGGGTGCAGAAATCTTTCAATATCTCCAAAAATTCTCAGATATGTTGCTGAAAAAGTTCTAGTCATTTTCCTAACCTAAATTTCCCTCAAAAGCAAACATACATTTATTTTGAAGTGTACTTACAGACCTATTATACTGCTTAAAAGTCATCTTAATCCCTTATTAAGCAGAAAGAAAAGTGAGGAATAATTTATGACTCCCAAAAGCAGTTGTTAAGTTCAGCAAAATATCAGTTGTAGAATAAAGATGTGGAAAACATGAATTTACTATAGTGGCTTTTTCATGAAGAGACGGAGGTCATATTCAATAACAGAAGCATTCGAAATAAACCTAAAGGTGTGTTCTATCATTGCAAAGTTTACAATTAGTGGTTTTTTTTCGTGTTCTTGTTGCTATTGCTAAATTTACACATTTCAGTACCAACATTTTTGAAAAAAATTCTAGTCATTTTCGTAGCTTAATTTTCAATATTTTATGTGTAAAGTAAGCATTGTTCATGCTTTTGTAGCATAAAAACGTATTATATTCAGTTTTAATGATTTATAATTGTATTGAATGTGCGAAGAAGAGATAGGATAGCTCAATCTTTGCTGAAAAAATAATAATGAAAAATATGAGTTTCCGGATCTTGTCGGATTGTTTGTCATTGAAGATTTGTGTGATCCTGTTTTCAGCAAATTTAAGAAATGTACTGTTTGATATTTTAACGCTCGACCTTCCTTGCATTTGCGCATGTATCAGGTATCTTCTTATCAAAATATGGGTGATAGTGATAAGAGGGATAAAGAATGTGAGTGGGTTTTCTATTTTGATTTGTTTGTTTTTCATTGGATTCGCTTACCAGGAAGGTTGGTTTGCGCTGATACATTTTTTAATTTATTCCCTTTCCTTATCGGATCTTTGAAAATAAAATAATATTGGACTAAACAGAAGTACATCCATAGTGCATCTTCTTAACCAAGTTGTCCCCTTTTTAAAGATAAAACAGTTAAACAGTGATTGTCGCAGCTTTTGACGTCAGACAGTACTTGTTGAAGTCATGTTATCATGAAATATTCGGAATACTTATTTTGTACATACTCAATCTCCTTGAATCAAGACAATCTTTTACCTAAGAAAGAACTATTATCTTTACTACAACCAAGAAATGGTAAGATGTTAGATGAAATAACTACGTCAAACGGTCAGTAACATAAGTTTCTGGAAGATGTTACTATTTTGATAAAATAAGAAGAGACCCGATACATGCGCAAACGCAAGGAAAGTTAAGAGTTAAAATATCAAACAGTATATTCCTTAAATTTGCTGAAAACAGGATCACACAAACACTTTAAAGACAAATAATCCAATAATGTCCGGAAACTCATATTTTTCATTCTTATTTTTTCTTCACAGATTGTGCTATCCTATCTCTTCTTCGCACATTCAAAACAATTATAAATCATTAAACTAAATAAAATACGTTTTTATGCTACAAAAGCATGAACAATGCTTGCTTTACACATAAAATATTGAAAATTAAGTTAGGAAAATGACTAGAACTTTTTTCAAAAATGTTGGTACTGAAATGTGTATATTGTGTAATAGCAATCCAGTCATTTGGTAGTTTTACCTGGAAAGTTTTCCGGAAGTTTTGAAAATTGGTACATTTATAGATTTTGATGTGCTCTTTTCGAATTTCCACTTTGCGACCTCGTACCTTTGCCGCTTGCGCCGCCATTTTGAAAAAATGTCGCCTATAAGAGGTAATCTGACTACAACTCCTTTCTGACTTATTCTACGACAAAAACATCAATATACAATATAAACTAGAGAAAATTTCCTACATTTTATGTCATAGAAACTTTTTTGTAAAATCAATAGTTTCGGCGTACGAGCGTAGTTAAGAGTTACCCAAAACGCGTTTTCGCAGAAAAACTTGATTCCACAGTCTTGAGTCAAGGTAAGCTGCGCGTTTTTTTTAACGCTGTTTCCTAGTAATCCTAATTCACATGTAATACATAATTTGGAAATTCAGTGCAATCTTCTCCGTTTGGATATTTCTGATGGATCAGGAGTTGCTGGTTCAACGTCTTCCGTAGTGAGTGAGACGTCAAAAATTTCTCCGGCATCATCTGCGATGGGATCGTCAAATTTATCGTGAGCTTCTTGATTTTCTATTTCATCATTCGTTTGC
Organism: Uloborus plumipes; assembly: GCA_038373865.1. NCBI lineage: Eukaryota > Metazoa > Arthropoda > Arachnida > Araneae > Uloboridae > Uloborus > Uloborus plumipes. The sequence goes on along the minus strand of JAXGGA010021988.1, from coordinate 11,468 downwards.
TCTAGAACCGTCTCCGTTTCTTCATCTTCATCACTATCATGTGATGAACTTTACGAATTCTGACAATTATCACCGGTGCAATTAGTACATACACTGCTCGACATTGAAAATGCAACACCAAGAAGGAGTGGTCAGAAATTGATGAAATTTGGTAAGAAGACAGAGACAGCATGGAACAATAAATGATATTTATTTCAAAATAAATAAGCAAAATTTAGAGCGAGGACGGCGTCGGCCCAGTAAGAAGTAGGACCACCGCGGACAGCGATGCACGCAGAAACACGTCTAGGCATGGAGTCAATAAGCCTGCGGATGGTGTCCTGAGGGATGGCACTCCATTCCCTTTCAACCATTTGCAACAGTTCGTCTTCTGAACGAGGCAGTGACAGGTTCTGCAAACGGCGTAAAATCACGTCCCACACATGTTCGATTAGTGACAAGTCAGGAGAGTATGGTGGCCAGGAAAGCATCTGTACACCTCGTAGAGCATGTTGGCTGATTCGAGCACTGTGAGGCCGGGCGTTATCCTGTTGAAAAATTGCATTTGGCAGACCCTGAAGGTAGGGGATTGCCACCGGCCGCAGTACATTATCTACATATCATTGGGCCGTCATAGTGCCCCGAATACGAACTAGAGGTGATACCGAATTGTATGCAATAGCGCCCCAAACCATTATGCCACGTTGTCGCGCTCTGGGGCGTTCCACAGTTACTGCCGGATTCGATCTTTCTCCACGTCGACGCCACACACGTATGCGATGACTATCGCTGGACAAACAGAAGCGGGATTCATCTGAGAACACTACGGTTTGCCATTCTGCCATCCACGTCGCTCTTGTCCGGCACCATTCCAAACGTTGAAGTCTGTGCTGTGAGGTCAATGGCAGTCTTCTTAACGGGCGCCGTGATTGCAGGCCACGTGTAACCAGTCGACGGGAAATGGTTCTGGTCGACACAGGAACATCCAGGGTACCTTGCACGTGCTGCAGAATCGACGTACAAGTGACTTGCGGGTCCGCCACAGCTTGTCGGTGAATCCGTCGATTCAAGCGGCCTGACGTCACTCTGGCTGCACCTGCACCCCTCAATGTGGCTACATTTCCTCTTTCCAACCATCTCCGACACAGCCGATGCACAGTGCTTGCATCCATGTGGGTATCAGCTGCAATTTGACGTATGGACCAACCTCCCCTTCTCAGTCCGATCACCATACCCCTTGTAAAGTCGTCTATATGCTGGAAGTGTCTTCGTTGAGGACGGCGTGGCAATTCCTCCTATCACACGTATCCTTCGAGACAAAAACCAAATTTCTCCGATAATTAGTCTGGCAGAAAAACCAACATGAACATAGCCCACTTTTCAACTTCATTCTCTTATATCTTACTTCACGTGCGTCGGAGAGCTGCGCATTTCATATCATTTGCATAACTCAGTGACATGCGTCTACGGTAAAATTTGCATGAATTTCTGACCACTCCTTCTTGGTGTTGCATTTTCAATGTCGAGCAGTGTATAACGGAGCATTTTAACTCAGCTTTTCAGTATCCACTGGCTTTTTGACATCCTCTTTTGCATTTGCAAGAAATAAGTTTTAATAAGGATTGTGGTGCTGGGAGTTCAAGTGTCTTAACAGGAATGAACCCATTCTTATTTCTACTCCATCCCCACTGCTCCGGATTTTTTTCATTCCCACACCACTTCTGAATCTGGAAATAGGTTCGAAACGAATGTTGTCTTGCAGCTACTTCTGTTGGAGGTAGGGGAGCAATGTTGAATTTACTTTTCTTGCTGATTTTACAAAGCATTTATATCTGTAGTCGTTTAAAGTCATATTTTTAAAGCATATTATACATATATATGCTTAAACCAGGAAAAGGAAAAATTTCACAGCAAATATATTCAACTGACAGTATCATAGATAAGACAGCCGACGATCATATTCTATTCCTGCTCGCCTTTAGTGGCTGTGATACAACAAGTGCCCTTTTCAATCAAGGAAAAATGAAGTTAATTAATGTACTACGAAAAAATCCAAATTTAAGCGAGTTTCTCAAAGCATTCATAAATCCAAACGTTGATCCAGAGATTATTTCTGAGGCTGAGGAACACTTCATTCTTGACTTATACGGTTACAGTGAAGTGAAAAGTAAAAAAAGCAAGAAAAATATGACTTTAAACGACTATAAATATAAATGCTTTGTAAAATCAGCATATAAAAGTAAATTCAACATTGCTTCCCTACCTCCAACAGAAGCAGCTGCAAGACAACATTCGTTTCGAACCCATCACCAGATTTAGAAGTGGTGTGGGAATGAAAAAAATCCGGAGCAGTGGGGGTGGAGTAGAAATAAGAATGGGTTAATTCCTGTTAAGACACTTGAACCCCCAGCACTGCAATCCTTACTAAAACCTTTTTCTTGCAAATGCAAAAGAGGATATCAAAAAGCCTGTGGATGCAGAAAAGCTGGGTTAAAATGCTCCGTTATATGTACTAATTGTACCGGTGATAATTGTCAGAATTCGCAAAGTTCATCACATGATAGTGATGAAGATAAAGAAACTGAGACGGTTCTAGAGCAAACGAATGATGAAATAGAAAAGGAAGAAGCTCACGATGAATTTGACGATCCTATCGCAGATGATGCAGGAGAAACTTTTGACGTCTCACTCACTACGGAAGACGTTGAATCAGCAACTCCTGATCCATCAGAAATATCCAAACGGAGAAGATTGCACTGAATTTCCAAATTATGTATTACATGTGAATTGGGATTCCTAGGAAACAGCGTTAAAAAAAACGCGCAGCTTACCTTGACTCAAGACTGTGGAATCGAGTTTTTCTGCGAAAACGCGTTTTAAGTAACTCTTAACTACGCTCGTACGCCGAAACTATTGCTTTTACAAAAAAGTTTCTATGACATAAAATGTAGGAAATTTTCTCTAGTTTATTTTGTATATTGATGTTTTTGTCGTAGAATAAGTCAGAAAGGAGTTGTAGTCAGATTACCTCTTATAGGCGTCATTTTTTCAAAATGGCGGCGCGAGCGGCAAAGGTACGAGGTCGCAAAGTGGAAATTCGAAAAGAGCACATCAAAATCTATAAATGTACCAATTTTCAAAACTTCCGGAAAACTTTCCAGGTAAACCCCTTTTTTTCGACCAAATGACTGGACTAAATATGACCTCCGCCTCTTCATGAAAAAGTCACTAAAGTAAATTCATGTTTTGCACATCTTTATTCTGCAATTGATATTTTTCTAAATTTAAAAACTGAATTTGGGAGTCATAAATTATTTCTAACTTTTCTTTCTGCTTAATAAGGGATTAAGATGATTTTTAAGTTGTATAATAGGGCTGTATATGCACTTAAAAATAAAGGTATATTTGCTTTTCAGTGAAATTTAGGTTAGGAAAATCACTAGAACTTTTTTTCAAAAATTTTGGTACTGAAATGTGTATATTGTATAATAGCAAAGAGAAAACTAAAAAATCCACTAATTTTATTATTTGCAATGATAGAACAAACCTTCAGGCTCATTTCGAATGCTTCCATTATTGAATAGGACCTCCGCCTCTTTGTGAAATGCCACTTAAGTAAACTCATGTTTTGCCCAAGAAAAAAAAAATGCTTGTCGCAGTTTATTCAAATTTTATTCAAACAAAATTACATTATATAAATTTAAAGTATTTTTTTATTAAATCCTCATACTTTCAGCAACATATATGAGAATTTTTGGAGATATTGAAAGATTTCTGCACCCGTCACAATTTACTGAAGAGATACGTATACATGCAGATTAGGCTTAGCGGTTAACAGAAAATGCAATTTTTGGAAAAGTTTGACTGCCTGTAAAACAAAAACCAGATTACATATGGGCAAATTATTTATATGGTTACTTACCACCATAAAAATATTAAATACACCAAATTTTATCAAAATCCGAAGACGTGGGTTACATGGCCGGGTGAACTGACATGGAATGACCCAATATCGTGAGATTTTAAGCCATCGCATTTCGATAACGGATGTACGATGACAAAAAATTTACAGATTCATGCTTACAGTTGCTACTTGCTTAGATAATTTATCATTTAATTATGAAATAGTTTCCTGGTTGGAAAAAAATGCTGTTAATTAAATGTCAGCTAGCATCAGATTATGTTAAATAATATTCTTCACTAAATTAAGATATTCAGTTAATTACTATATCAATTTGGTCATGCTGCTCTAAAAATTCAACCCTAAAATTTAATTTCTTTTCTGACATTTTAATTATCTAAATTACCCCCATTCAGCAATTAAAAAAGTCAACAGCTTTCTCTTTTTCACTTTATTTCACTGCATTTGAACCCAAACACATAACAAATATTTCACCCCAAAGCCTGGCTTTACGAGAAGACCCTCATCGCATTGTCATTGACATCCTGAATATATTAAACTCCGGGCCCAAACCGCAATTACCCTTCGAGCATCGCGGCGAGAATGAAGGGTATGCCTCTTCGAGACGAATGAAAGAAAGTTGCCCTGGCGAAATTCCAGTCTATTCATCATCTTAAGAGAGCTTGAAGGAAATAATCAAAGTTAAACTAGTGGCGCAACATCTCATTTCATTTGCTTGGAATAATTAAATTCGCATAAGGGCAGAGGTAAACAAATTTTCGGGGCTGATAAGTGCTCTATTTACCATTTTATTTGTGGTATATTAGTTCTTCGAAGACACTTACAAATTAAAGTATTCTTTCACAGTAATAAAGTTATTTCGAGAAGAATCAAACAATAAATCTATAGAATTCATATTTAAGATGATTCTATAATATTTATAGCATGCGGTTTAAATTTTAGTATAATTATAACTTTATTTTTAAAGGCTTAGATAACTACGACTTAAATAAGTAATATATTTATTTTTTAAAGAAATATTAGCTAAGCAAGAAAGATTATTAGATCCTTTCTCCTTCACTGTCGGGCATTATGTTTCAGATGAGGTCTATGACAAATGTTTTTTATGCAAGCCTTTTTAGCCAGCTTTCCAGTTAAAAGAAAAGAAAAAGAAATGGAAAGGCTGTTTAATGCATCGAAAAAATATCGCAAAGTACGAAAAAAGGCAAAAATATATTTTTTTAAAAAGTGAATAAGCATCGAAAACTTAAAAAAATGAATATAGCGTTTTGAGAAAGAGAAAATGTGTGTGTCAGTCTCCAGCCTGTCCCCCCTTGTAACTTTTGAGTGAACAATACGACCCACAGTGGTTCGAGGGCGGCAAAAATAGGCATTTTAAAGTTTGAACATAGAAAAATTTTAATGCTGTAATTACTTAGCCATTGAGTTGTAGCAACATACTCCGTAAGATTTTTTTGGAAAATCAATTGCATTTTACCGAAAAAAGGCCAAGGATGTTGAAAAATTACGTTTTTAAAAAATTTTGGACGTGACCCTATATTGCAGTTTTAATTCATACGTTCAGTAACCGGAACTTGAATTTATAATAATTCATTTTGCATTGGTCTTTCACACCTATAGGATGCATATTACACCAGAAATTATAATTAAAATTAATAAAAATTTAAAATTATCTGAAGTGAAAAAAAAAAGTAATTGCGAAAAAATATTATGAAATATATTGGGGCATATACTTTTATCGGCGGCTTCCGGTGAGCTTAAAGCTATATTAGCAAATAGTTTGAACCTTCCTGTAACTAAACAAAAACATTTTAGCTGCGACCACCTGCGACTATGGGCGTGGCAGATGTTTTCATTTGAATCTCACTATTTACAAACACCAATATAGTGAACTAAAAATACTAAAAAATAACCTGTCGTGGTATAACGGGGACAAATTGATTTTTATCAAAGAGATTGGCCATCAAATTTGACCTATTCCAAAAAAAAATCTGCACCTCAAAGTCAGATTAACGTAAGTCACATTTTCACTACTTCTCAAGCAGAGCGATCTACACTCAAGGGATTTTTGCCGCTTTTCCCCCGTTTCGGACCACTGTGCGACCCGAGCATATTTTGTTTCTTTTGTTCGGAAGATTTTGGCAAAAGCACCTTATTCTAATATATTTTACTTTTTGATTTGAACAATTTTTCGTTTCATTTTGAACAGTTCACAAAAAAAACCTTTACATTAGCGTCGTACGGGGAAATTTAAAACCGATACTAAGTAGATCCCGAAACTGAAGGTGGATTTTCTTCAAGCAAATTTTGTTGGAAAAAACTCTCGATGAAAAATATATTTAGAAAATGTTTTTTAGATTTAGCAATTTGAAGGTTATTTTTTGTACAATTAAAAAAAAAAACATTTACGACAACACGAAAAATTATTTTTCTGCACCAAAAACAAGTAGTAAATCTAATTAGGTTATCAAATTTCAGCTTCAAACTATAGAAAAAGCTATTAATAAAAAGCGAATCACCATAGCTCGTAGACTTGACATTGACATAAGTCAGAGGTGCCTCAAAACCAGAACGACGTAAGTCTAAAATTGGTGATTTTCATTTTATTACTGTATTCTATGTAAAATCTTATTCCTCATCGATCCCATTCAAACGTTATTCTATAAAAACGATTACTTCACATTTATTTAGCAGCATTAAAAGAGCGTGTCTCGTCTTTTTGCATGCATTCTACAATCATTTTCGCCCTCTTCTGAATAGTTTTGAAAATAGACTTACGTTAGTCTGGTTCTGAGATACATAACTATGACTGAAAGAAAATGAAATGAATTTGAATATAAAACGCATTTTTTTTTTTTTTTTCCAGGTCTGCGGGATCGGTGAAAAAATGAGCGACCAGAGACTTCGAAGAGTTTTTGGGCCATGGCAGAAAAACATGTTTAGAGGGAAAATGGTCAACTTGTACTCTTTAAATATTTAAGCCGACTCTTTTCTCGAAAATTAATCGAATAGCGACTTCGACGCAGCAGCACTGATTTCTGCTGTGAAATAATGACTATTGAGATGACTTGTTTTTATTTTCATGTTAAAGCTTTCATTTCTTTATTTCGTTTTTGGCTACAGGAAATAAAAGAAAATTCGGAGTTCATTATTTTTAGACATAAAGCAATATCTCCGTAAATGATTTTTTTCTCTGGTGAAATTTATTTAAAAAAAACGCATATTGTTATTTATTTATACATATTCTGAAATACAGGGTGTCCACTCCAATCGTGGACCAATAGCTAATTTCTAAACCGTTAGAGATACGCATATAGTTTATTTAGGAAAAAATCTCCAAATTATGAAAGGGATTTTGGGTCTATTCAATGTTTTTCAAAAAATCAAATTTTGAAAGAGTTACGAAATTTAAATTTTTATACAGCCCCCCAGTCCTATCAATCATATTTAGTAAAACATTCTTGACACTGTAATGTTTAAAACTAAAAAAAATCACTCCTCTACCACAAAAATTGACCGAGTTATGACGTTTTGAAAAATCAAGATTTTGCATTATTTCATGACGTCATCGAGAAATCGCTTAAGGGACCGTATGCGAAATCCTTCAAAATCTTGATTTTTCAAAACGTCATAACTCGGTCAATTTTTGTGGTAGAAGAGTGATTTTTTTTTAGTTTTAAACGTTACAGTGTCAAGAATGTTTTACTAAATATGATTGATAGGACTGGGGGGCTGTATAAAAATTTAAATTTCGTAACTCTTTCAAAATTTGATTTTTTGAAAAACATTGAATAGACCCAAAATTCCTTTCGTAATTTGGAGATTTTTTCCTAAATAAACTCTATGCTTATCTCTAACGGTTTAGAAATTAGCTATTGGTCCACGATTGGAGTGGACACCCTGTATATAAATTTATTTTTAAGATTGCTGATGAAGGATTTTTAATCCCCCCCCCCAACAAAAAAAAAAGCTTATTTTTTTAAGTTATTAAATAATTGTTTACCAAAAAATATTTTAACTGCATTGTTTAAAAGGTGCTGCTACTATTTGTTTTACTTTTTAGCCTACTTTCCCGTTAAAAATAAAAGAAAGACGAAAAAAGTATTAGAAGTAGCTTAATGCATCTAAAAAATATCGCCAAGTCCAAAAAATATCGCCAAGTTTAAAAAAATATCGCCAAGTCCAAAAAATATCGCAAAGTTAAAAAAATAAAGAGGTAAAATGAATATCGAAAAATTAAAAATTTGAAAGTAGGGTATTGAGATGGGGAATTTGTGTGTCGGTCTGTCGGTCGGTCTGTCGGTCGGTCTGTCGGTCTGTCTGTCCCCCCCCTAATAACTTTTGAATGAACATTCCGATTTGGACGAACTTTTTTTTGTTGGAAAGATCTCGGCGAGTACAGCTCATTCCTATATTTGATTTTTTGATTTGAACAATTTTTGGTTCAAATGTGAGCCCTTCAAACAACCGGTCCCGCGATACTAACTTTTTAATGAACAGTCCGATTTGAACAAACTTTTTTTTGTTGGAAAGAACTTTTCAAGGATACTTCATTCCCGTATTTACATTTCCGATTTGAACAATTTTTCGTTCAACATTGAACCGCTCAAGCAAGCTGTCACCCCTAATAACTTTTGAGTAAACAGTCCGAAAAAAAATGACTGACTGTGCAGACGATTTTTTGTTTATTTATTCATTTTTTATTGAATTTATTATTATTATTATTATTATTTTTGGCAGACGATTTTTTTTTGTAACAAAAATGTTTCATTCGCGAGAGCATTTTATTCTTTATTTATATTTAACAACTGGCAACGGATTAAAAGTGAAATTCGAGACATTTTATCAACGGACGAGTTTTTTTTTCTTTTTTTTTCTTTCTTTGATAAAATGTGTTTTGATGTACTTTGTACTTTTATTTTTTTTTTTTGAAAACAATTAAGAATTTTTCTACGGAAGAACTGTAACAGTTACATTCTTTAAAAGGTGCGACAAAACTTTATTTATTCATTTATTTACTTTTTATGTGTCTATTTCATCTGATGAGAGGGGTATATTTTGCTTTTAGAAATCAGCTTCAAGTGCTAAAAAGGTATGTTTGACATAATTTTTAGTCTTAGATAATCAAGAGAATAATTATCAGATGCTAGAATGCCGATGTCGATGTACGGGAAAGTAGGCTCGTTTAGTTCTTGACAGAACTTCTTGTTTGTATTTACTCATTCAGATGGGACAGGCATATTTGTTTTTTATAAATGCTAAAAATGTATATATTTGACATGCATTTGCAGTCTTAGATAAATAAAAAAATTGTGATCAGATGCTATAATGTCAATGTTGGTATATGGGAAAGTAGGCTCTTTTAGTCCTGGACGAAATATATTATTCTTTTTTTTCATTTACTTAATTATTATTAATATTATTTTATGCTTTTCAATTGTAGAGCATAAGCATCTGAAATGTTCTCAGTAATTTCGAGATTGGAATGTTCAAAGCAACATATTGCAAGTACGTTTGAAACATTTTGTACCTCACTTAGAAAAAAAATAAATAATCAAACTTCATCTGCCATATTTGAAGGTTATAATCCCATGTTTATTTGGGACTTATTTCTATCATATAAAGAGATGGCTTTTACAATATTTTAATCTACAAGCTTTCGGTTTTTGAAAATTACTAAAATATTTGAAATATATTTCTCATTGAACTAAGTATAGAAGCAGAATATACAAAAGTTTTTAATGTATTTTGGCAAATATTTAAATATGTATACATATATATATCTTAGAAACATCGCATGTTGCATTCATGCTTTTTTGGCCAGCACTGATATGTACTGATGAAACCATTTTTATGACATTTATTTCGCTTTTTTTGATCCACTACGAAATGCTTATTTCTTTCCTGTATTTTAGTTTTTATCTTTGCTATTAAAAAGGTTTAAAAGGTCAACATTCCTATAGTTGCGTTGAAAATGTTTTAAAACTATAACTTCTTGGAGATTTTTTCATTCATTTAAATTTCATCTCTTCGCTATTTCTTTCTCTATGTTGTTTGTTTTCCCATAACAAATAGCCCACGTGTTACGTTTAATATAAAAGAAAGATTTTTTTTTACTTTGGAAGTATGCATATAAAAGCCACCGAAAAAAATGCTAGACCCTATTTCTTGCTCTTGTAACTTTTTTCCTGGAAATTTTTTTTTCTCTATATATTTCCAGTCAGCAAACACATTACAGAAGAATGTTAAAGTTTGTGTATGTGAGAGAGAAAAATAAAAATATTAGAAATGGCCTTTTGCCAAAAAGGCCATTTCTAATATTTCTATTAGAATTTTTTTTTCTTTTTTTCAAGTGATTTTGTGCAAGCGATTAATACCAATAAAGCAGGAATAATAATAATCATAGACAACAAAATATTGAAAACAGTTCTTTGAAGTAACCTTTTTTTGTTTAAAGGAAAGTTATCCTAAATGCATTAACTAAATGAGTACATACGATGCAAAAATTGTGTGAAACCGTGGGTAAGCAGAGAGCATTCAAAAATTTTTATTAATTATCTGGAATACATTGAACTTTGAACCTTAACGGCAGTCACCTTTCACACATTAATGCGTCGTCGAAAAGAATTCCACTTGAAGGGAATAAAACAAAATTGCTCTGGCAGGATTCCCGTCTATTCATCATTCTAAAGAGCACTTGAAGGAGATGATCAAAGTTGAAGTAATAGCATAATGCCCCATTTAAGTTTCGTCCAAAGTTTTTAACGTCATAGGTCGTGACAACTGGCGTCATGGCAAAGTAGGACATAATCGATGTTTTGAAGGCATTTGTCTCTACTAGCAAAATCTATAAATAGTTAATTAATTGAAACCAATTCAGTTTATGGTGGAAAATATTCTGTTGAATAAATGAGTTTTTATTCAATATAATAATCCAAAATATAGTTTTAAAAACTAAAAAATACGATTTTAGAGTTAATCAAACTACAAAGAAGATTTCAAAACTATTGAATATCCACTCATTTTGCATGATCTTATGCTACATCAACATGTAATATTCTTTAACCTTCAGTATTAACCCATTTATGCACAAGTTTTTTTTAACATTTTTTTTTTCAATTTTTATCTGCTCAAAACTCTGACTTGGAATGCTTTACATACATTTTAGGCCTAAAATAGTTCGCCGGTGCCATATTTATTAAGTTATTTAAATTCCTGTTTATGGGACACTAGGCAGATAAGCGAGCAAAATACGACCTTACTTGACTTTACTTTTGCAAAGTAACATTACAGAAGGCACTCTCTGATCAATTATAAGCAAAACATTTTTAAAATAGTTTTAATTTTATGAAAAAATAAGTTCGCAAAAAAGCATTACTTTCTGTGGCTACCCATGCTGGATCATCGCTTTGACTGATTTGTACCTGAAATAGCTGTCAATAAATAAACTCTGATGTCCCAATAGTGGCTCCTAAACTGGCCTTTCCTCAAGAAGAAGGACTATTAATACTTGTGAAAAACAGCTTTTAGTAAAAATGACTGCTGTCACTCGTTACATAGTTTTTGT
>JAXGGA010021987.1:0-15724 GCA_038373865.1 Uloborus plumipes | reverse complement strand
TTTATATCATGACATCGTCGGTCGAGTGTGGTGTTAATTTTACCTCCCCACTGAATGTGGAATTTGGATTATTTTATCTAATCCCCTATATTGGTACGAAAAGCTTTCCGAAGAATGTGGGTGAGATACACATTTTATTTCCATTGCAAACCTAAGCTAAGTCAGTATTGCAAGAACATCCTCACTCAAAGTCTGGACGAGCGAAATTGTTTCATGTTTTCAACCTTGGGTTTCTTCTGAGAGAGTAGGGGGGAACCGAGTGGTTACTTGCGGGACACGAAATTTCGCTCCACCACAGAATGGCGCCATGACAAGCTGCGCCAATATCCCTCCACCACAGTGAGGTATGAATTTCAGTTTGTTATCTAATGTGAGACCAAGAAATTTTCCTTGATACTTAACAGATACCGGTTGATTATTAATGAAAAGACTCGGTTCAGGATGAAGACCTCTTTTACGGCAAAAATGAATACAGAATGTTTTTTGTGAAGAGAAAGAGAAACCGTTTTCCTCCGCCCATTGTGTGATTTTATTAATGGATATTTGAAGCTGTCTTTCAATGGTACTCATGTTCGGTGAAGAGAAGGAGATTTGAAAATCATCAACAAACATGGTACCTTTGACAGCGGGAGGCAGTTGCTCGACTAAGCTATTGATTGCTATTAGGAAAAGAGTTACGCTTAGTACACTTCCCTGGGGTACCCCTTCTTCTTGGATGAAGGTATCCGACAGAATAGACTTGACACGTACACGAAAAGATCGATGTTTCAGAAAGTTGGAGAGGAAGATGGGGAGGTTACCTCGTAACCCATACTCGTGTAGGATTTTGAGTATCCCATATCTCCATGTACGGTCGTATGCTTTTTCTATGTCAAAGAATACGCTCACGAGATGTTTACGTTTAAGGAAGGCTTCTCTAATTGATGTTTCAAGAAGCAGCAAGTTGTCAATTGTGCTTCTGCCGCGCCTGAATCCACTTTGAAAGGAAGATATCAGATGGTTGGACTCCAGAATGAAAATCAGTCTGGCGTTAACCATCCGCTCCATCAATTTACATAGGCAACTTGTAAGAGCAATTAGGCCTATAGCTTGCGGGTTCTGTGAGTGGTTTGTTCGGTTTCAATATAGGTATGATTATTGCTTGAGTCCAGGTTGTTGGGAAACGTTGTTCAATCCAAATTCTATTAAAAAGATGTAGTATATTTTCTAGGGAGGTTTTACTCAAATTTGTCAGCATGCTATTATGTATTTCATCCGGTCCAGGTGAAGTATTGCGAGTTTTTTTCAACGCTGCAACAAGTTCATTAAAAGTAAAATTATGATTGTATGAGTCTAAAATGTTTGAGTTAAAATTAAGGATTTTTCGTTCCTTAAGGGATTTTAAAGTTAAAAATTTTGAGCTATAATTGCCTGCCCTGGAGACTTCCGCCAAATGAGTCCCCAAGCAGTCAGCTACTTCCTTAAGGTCTGATAATGTTTGCCCATTTTTCTCTAGAATCGGAGCACAGGATATTGTATAGTTTCCAGCGATTTTTTTTATTTTTCCCTCATACGGTCTTAGATGGAGTAGACGTCGTGATTGTGCTGACGTAGGCTTGCCACGAGTCACGCTGGCTTTTCCGTCGTATCCTCCGAGCTTCAGCACGAGCTCGTTTTAGTGCCACAAGATTTTGTGTGGTCGGATATCGACGAAATGTGTTCCATGCTTTTTTCTGTTTTTTATAGGCTGCCTGGCAATCAGAGTTCCACCAAGGCTTCGGAAATTTAATCCTCCTCTTGGTGGTTCTTGGTATAGCAGCTTTCGCTGCATTCAAGATAATGTCGGTTACTCGGCTTACTGCTACATCGATGTCAGAACCGTTCACTATTTCCAAAGTTATTTCTGCCAACTGGGTAAATGCTGCCCAATCAGCTCGATCAAGGCAGAAACGGGCTTGCTGCTGCGGTTGATAGCTGCAGCTTCCTGTAAAGGTTATCTTGATCGGAAAGTGGCCACTAGTATACAGTCCACTTTCAACATGGAAATCCCACAGCGGCAAAAGAGAAGGTGAGCATACTGCACGATCGATGGCATGGTAGGTCTGCGTCGGAAGATGGAAATAAGTATTTTCACCATTGTTCAGTAAGCATAGATCATTGTCACTTATAGAATGTTCTATTATCAATCCTCTTCTGTTGGTGTCTGGACTCCCCCAGAGAGGATTGTGGCCATTGAAATCCCCCAAGATGACAAATGGGGGAGGGAGTTGATCTATCAATGTCTGCAATTCCACGCTTCTCAAGTCATAAGAAGGTGGAATGTACACAGAGCAAACTGTGATGAGCGAGTGAAGGTGGACACGCGTAGCTACTGCCTGAAAAGACGTGTTGATGTTGAGCTGGCTAGATGCGTAATCAGTGGAGATTAGCATCGCCACTCCTCCACAACGACGGTCACCTGACAAGCAGTCCTTGCGGTATATGTCAAAACCTTTCAACCTCGGTCTATCAGTGGGTGACAAGAAAGTTTCTTGCAGACAGAAAATGGCCGGTTGGTGATATTCGACAAGATCTTTGATGTCCGTGACGTTATGCGAGTAACTCTGACAATTCCAAGATAGAATGCTCAGGGCCATGTTAAGAAAAAGAAGGAAAAACGGCCAAAGAAAAGGAAAATAGCTCATGAGGCAGGGGCTTCCGTCCATCCTTCATCGTCGGATGACGGAATTTCCTTAAACTCAACATCTGCAGTTTCCTCGTGAGGAGGAAATTTAGTAAGTTTGGTTAATTTAATTTCCCTGCCAGAGCGCAGGAAGTCCTCTTTTTTGAAATTGAAATTTCTTGGAGGCCTCTGTTTAGAGGTAGCTCCTATTTTAGCACGCGACTGAATTATTTTCTTTTTTAAAATGCATTTTTTTGAACTTATTTTGTTTGGTTCGCTTACATTAACAGAGTCAGCAGGTTTTATGTTAGCTACTTGTGTCTCTTTATTTCCATTTTGTGTTTTAGGCGGAGATTTTACGCGATTTGGTTGTTTATTTTGAGGTTTGGGTTTATTAGTTTGATCAGCATAAGTTTGAGTTCCTGCATCAGTTTGTGTGCTGGCGGATTTCACAACTTTCCTGACTGCAGCTGCATAAGTAAGTCCCGTAGTGGGTGTTCTGGAGTCCACAATTTTTCTAGCTTCGGGATACGATATTTTTTCAGTAGTTTTGATAACCTGTATTTGCTGTTCAAGGAGCCATTTAGAGCATTTTCTAGAATATGCGGGGTGATCTCCCTTGCAGTTGACACATTTGTAATCTTTAGAGCATTCATTGCTGTCGTGGCCGGGCTCAGAACATCTGGCACAAGTATTTGTGCCGCGGCACGAAAGCTTGGAATGTCCAAACCGCTGGCATTTAAAGCATCGAAGCGGATTAGGTATGTATGGTCTCACTGGGCAAGAGAGATAACCAGCTTTGATACGTGTAGGGAGGACAGGAGTACAGAAAGTCAATATGAGGTGTTTGGTATTTATCATTTCGCCATTTCGTTTGATTTTTATCCTTTTCACTCCACTTACATGCTGGTCTCGCATTTCTTCTAAGATCTCTTCCTCAGATGTGAAAAGAAGGTCCGGCTCTGAAATGACACCTCTCGTAAAGTTAAGAGATTTGTGCTCTGTAACAGAAACAAGATATGAACCAAGTTGTTTAATTGCCATTATGGGTTTAATTTGTTTCGGATGTTTAATTTCAACCAGAAGTTCACCACTACGTAGCTTTCTTACTGATTGGTATTCGCCTATATAATTCGTTAGAGCTTTGTTGATCAAAAATGGTGATATTTTAGTCAGATTTAAATTTGGATCATTTCGCTTAATTATAAAGAATTTCGGATCTTTGGACAAACCATTCTGACGCTCCCCACGAGGGGGAGAAGAGTTTTTAGTTATTGAATCCATAAACGGACCGGAGAACTGGGGGGAAAAGTGGGGTCGAGCCCCTGCGTAGCCCCCCTACACAGGGGTAAGGCTGCATACGACAGGGTTCGCCGGCTAGCCCTGAAGCCTCCCGTATGAGATACCGCTTGGCCCCGGTACCACTCAGCCATCGGCACGGTCGCCACACCTTGGCTTGGGCTTGTTCCGAAATTTGGTAAGTGTGATGAGGGAAGGAGGGAGAAAAAATCCCTACCCGCCGAACTTCGGTTTGAGCAACTGGGGGTCACTACTCCGCCAAGAGCTCGCCCCGAACTCACCACACCGCAAGCACCCCCCACCACGACAAGGTAAACGGACACCGGGGGGGCAGAGAAACATGGATCCCTACCCAATCACTAGCCCTTTTCCGGAAACTTTTTTACTGACAACAATACGATTTGTGCCTAAATTTATAGGTAGTCTCGTAATTAAATATTATCCATTAGTTTTGCAGATATTACGCAACAAAGAGCAAAAACACAGTCACCTGGCACAGTCCCCTGCCTAGTTATACCAGGCGGGGGACTTACCCCCTATCATGATTTATCAGAAAAACATAAACTTCAATTGGCCCTCTTTCAAACCAAAGTAATAGATTCATTTTCTGAGCAATAGTATAATTATTATACGAACATTTCAAAAAACCATGCCCGGACAGATTTCGAGTGAAAAATGACGAGTTTACAGAGAATCGCCCATAATAGTGTTATGTCTTTAGTTAAAAATATGTTATTAAGTAATGGTTTGCAGCCTCCTGTTTTTCGATTAAAACCTTTATCCAGGAAAGCTCGAAGATTAGAGGGAAAAGTACCTGAATTTCATGATAAAATTATCTTCGTTATGGGATGTTTTAAAGGTAGTGTGAAGAGAAAAAGACCTATACTTGGTGATCCTGGTATTGGAGATCAAAATAGAGTAAATATGACTTTTTATTTACCAGCTAAAGAAACGATTGAGTTAGGTGTATGGACGACCAGTGTTTCTTTACCTGTTAATATTGTACATTATAGTATGTCTGTTAAATATTTGGATTCGGTGTTGATTAGAAAGTTAACTTATAATGGAAAGTTTGTTGAGAATTGAGTAATTGGTTATTCATTATTTGGTAGAATTCCAGATGGGTATGATCCATATCTTTCTTCTGATATTTGTTACATTTGGATTAAAATATGTGAAAAACTTTCTACAGGTCGAGCAATTATTTGCGATGATTCTAGTGTTGCCACTCCGACTTCTATTTGAGTTCATAGACGGCAATTAAACTAGACCTACATCTTACACCGGAGACTTTGGACGAAACCTCAAAGATTGTGAAATGCTTCCAATAGTTGCTTTTAATAGTATTTAATGTGAGTTGCCAAGCATTGATCCCACCACTCTCAGTTCAGACCAGAAATCCTGTTAGACATTTGCACAGCCATTAGTTCTGGCGTTTGTTCTTCAGTTCTAGCTAATCGGGAACCGGGAACGTTAAACTTGGCCCGATGGCTAACAACTGCCAATAGAATTCTGAGATTATATATATCTACATCAGACCCATTAAATGAGTTGCTAACTTTGGTTGTGTTCATTCTAAGAGTATACGCACCATCATGGTTCCGAATTAAATTTACCATTCTATAAAAGACGGAGCTAGACACCTGTGGCATTTTATCAGCTCCTCTCGGTACTTGCCTACGAAGTATCGGGACGTAATCGATCCAGTTATTTCTCGCAATGCTTACTTTGCGGCTGCAGAAAATCTTCTTATAGCCATGTTAACAGATGAGAGAGTCAAATTAGAGCTCTTGCAGCTCGGCGAATTATAAAGGCAAGAAAAATTAGCTCAAAGGGAAACAATGTTCGACAATTCTGTATTCCTGCTGTTAACTTGGGAGCTACCGACTATCTAGATCTCATTGAATGGCAAGCGTGTAATGGGACATCGCCTCCAGTTCTCAGAGACATAAATTTTCGAGATCTTCTGAAGATGATACAAGACAGCAAGTCAATGGATAACTGGGGTTTTTTTAAATTTCCATCCCATACGCAAGCCGTTGAGCGAAATTGTAAAATTAGTCACTAAGGCCTCAAGGAAAACAGTCGGGTATCAGAACAGATTGATTTATTAGAGTAACTCTGGAATCCAGAAAATTCATGCCAACATTTGAGACAAAAATTATTTTAATCAATAATAATTTTAAATTTGTATTTTTGAGTAGTAAAATAAAGTTTATTATCTTATAAAATGAGGTAAATGTGATTTCAATTAATTTTAAATTTTGCATTCTGCATTATGCAAGCAGTAAACAGTTATACGGAAAAGCTCCAAAATGCGTCAAAATTTCCAAAATTTGATGCCGATGAGGCGGCAGAAGATATTAACCTATAATTCTAATTTTTTTTCATGATTCAAGTTGTTTCCATTGAGCAACTTTTAAGCTCTACCCCTAACTTATAAACAGTATCTCGTATTATTTATTATTTTTTGTAATTTAGTCATTTTTTGTCCAATTTTCAGAACTTTAAGTCCTTTGAGGCGGATGAAGATATTGACCAAAAACTTTAAGATTTCCCACCCATCTTAGTGATGGCAGTACACAACTTTTCCGCACTACCGCTAAACGATTTGGGAAATTTCGATTTTTTCGATCCGCCCTAATGTTTAGTCGGCAATATTTCTCCATTACGTCTGATGGTAATTCTTTTCACTCCACTTACGCGCTGGTCTTTCATCTCCTCTAAGATTTCCGTCTCCTGAGTGTAGAGAAGATCGGGCTCCGAAATGATTCCCCGAGAAAAGTTTAAAGTGGCATGTTCAGAAATGGGGATTAAATACGAACCTATTTGTTTCATGGCCATTAAAGATTTGCCTTGATTTTGATTTTTAATTTCAAGAAGAAGATCGCCACTGCGTAATTTTTTTACGGATTCAAATTCACTTATCTAATGCACAAGCGCTTTGTTGATGATAAAAGGAGACACTTTAGAAAGGTTTAAAGTTGGATCGTTACGTTTGATTAAAAAGAACTTCGAATTATTTAACAAAACATTCTGACGCTCCCCTCGAGGGGGAGGAGGTTATTTATTTTCAGAATCCATTAGCGGACCGGAGAACTGGGGGAAAAAGTGGGGTCGAGCCCCTGCGTAGCCCCCCTACACAGGGGTAAGGCTGCATACGACAGGGTTCACCAGCTAGCCCTGAAGCCTCCCGTATGAGATACCGCTTGGCCCCGGTACCACGCAGCCATCGGCACGGTTGACACACCTTGGCTTGGGTTTGTTCCGAAATTTGGTAATTGTGATGAGGGAAGGAGAGAGAAAAATCCCTACCCGGCGAACTTCAGTTTGAGCAACTAGGGGGTCACGACTCCGCCCAAGAGCTCGCCCCGAACCCACCACACCGCAAGTCCCCCCCACCACGACAAGGTAAACGGACAACGGGGGGATATGTAAGTTGGTGGTAGAGTGACCATAATATGTGTAAATCTTTACTTTTATATTAATTTGTATAAATATTGTGTGATCATGTCTCTAAGTGAGAGCCAAGTAAATGTAGTGCTTGAGTCCCAAGTTAATGATTCCCAAGTTCTTCAAAATCCGGGACTAATAGCACTACTACCAGATCTTAGTAAGAGTAATGTAACAGATTTTTTTTCAAAACTTGACATTTTTAAAAACTTGGCAAAGTGGAATGAAGTTCATTTGATCAACATTGTGAAACTTAAGGCAGACGCTAATGTAAAATTGGTTCTAAACTCTAATGAGTCCTACCAATCCTTAACTGAGTATAATGACTTAAAGAACAAAGTAATTAATCACTTTTGTTGGAAATTACATTCTGTCGTAAATTGGCAACACTTATCTTTAACAGTATGCAAATTTCTGCATCACTTAAAAGCATATATATAGTCGACTGGTATGTTTTGGCATCGACGATGTTGTAAGTTATCTTGTCAGTTGGACATTATGTTATTTTTGTAAATACGTTTGTTTTAATTCTAGCATATAAAATAAAATGCATCTATTTTTGATTTATATTATTGCTACATCATTGAATTATACGGACACTGCTTTAACTCTGCTAAACATTTGAACATGGTTACGGGCCTTGTTCATGCAATAAAAGGTCCGGTAGATTCAAATTGGTGTAGTACTTGAATACGATTGAAATATTCAAAAGTTGAAATGGCTCTTGTTCAAGAAATTTCTTTTACCTTTCCGAAGTTATCGGATTGCAACTATGCATCTTGGAAACTCGATATAAAATGCGTTTTGATCGACAGAAATTGCTGGGAGTTTGTTTCAAGCCATGAAGAACCAAAATGTGTTGAAGCTGCATCTGAAAGAGATAGAAAAGACTTTGAATGGCGTAAATGAAGGGCGTATACGACCATATATCAAGCTGTGGAAAGGAAATTCCAGATTCTAATTGCTCAAACTGAAAGCGGAAGAGATGCATGGGACATTCTGAAGCTCAATTTTGAACCAACTTCGCGTGCTCGTTTAGCTGGATTACTAGATGAGTTCTTCGAACTTAAATTAAACCCACAAGAAGAAACTGTAGGTTTATTTTGCAAGAAAATTGAAGAGAAAACTTTGCAAGTTAAAGATGCTGGTTTTGATATGCCGGAGTTGTTAGTGTGTTTCCAACTTATACGCCGGTTACCTGAAGAATATGAAAATCTAGTTCAAATGCTGTACAGATTAGATGATAAGGAATTTACGCTAGAGAACGTGTCAAGACAACTCATCACGGAGTACGGAAGAATTTGTTTGAAACGTAAAGACGAAGGGAAGTTCATAGCTGACGCTTACGCTACAAAATTTAAATCGTCCGACGAGAAACCAACTATGCCGAAGAAGAATTTTGGAAACAGAGCTCGATCAACTTCAAGCAGTGGAAGCGACCTGGATCCCCGAAGAAATTCGACTTCTTTCCGACCAAATCGTATGGGGTCGAAATTGAATTGCAGTTACTGCGGGAAGCCCAACCATACGGAGGAAAAATGTTTCAAGAAAGCCCGAGATTTCGAGAAAAAACAAGCTCTTCACTGTGAATCTACAAAACAGACTGAATTAGTTTTCAACACCTCTTCAAATGAAAGAAAAGTAGTGGAATTTTTGATTGACTCAGCAAGTACTTCACATTTTGCGAATGACAAAGAACTATTTACTACGTATAGAGACATTCCACATCAAAAAGTACTAATTGGTGATAAAGACAGTTCATCGGAAGTGCATGGAATCTGAGATATTGATCTAACGATTCAAGACACGAGAGGTAATATCGACATCATTTTAAAAAATGTTCTTTATGCACCAAATATTTTATTTGGTGCAGAAATTTAATTGGTGGGGCTAATGTAGACATTGCAGGTTGTAAAATTCTATGGGGAAATGATAAAATGGTTGTGCATGATAAATTTGATAAATATCTTTTTACGGTACCCCGTATAAATAAATTGTATATAGTCAAAGGTTACGTTACAAACTGTAAAAATTATGCCTTTTCAGTCAGTTTAAGTCCGGAAATTATTCATCGTAGATTCTGTCATGTCAATTTACCTTTACTAATTAAAATGAGTAAAAACAATTGCGTTAAGGGAATTGAAAATATAAATTGTAAAAATGTAAATAAAATATGTGAAACGTGTGCTATTGCAAAATCTGAAAGAACCTCATTTAAGAGAGGATATCAGTATAGACGTAAGTCAAATGAAGTTCTAGACAGGGTATACATGGATTTGTGGGGTGCGTCTCCTGTTGATTCATTTGCAGGAGGGAAATATTTTTTGTCAATTGTTGATGACTATTCCAGAAAAACTGAAGTATTTATCATTAAAGATAAAACTGAAGTCTTTGAATGTTTTAAAAAGTTTCTAATGAAAGCGGAGAGACAGACGGGTAAAAAACTAAAATGCGTTCGCACGGATAATGGTCTTGAATTTACGCATAAAGAATTCGAGAAATTTTTAACTGAGTTAGGAATAAGAATTGAAAGGTCTTCAATTTATACCCCAGAACAAGTAGGAGTCGCAGAAAATTTCAATAAAGTAGCTATGAATGCAGTTCGAGCAATGCTACAGGACAGTGGATTAAAACCTCAATTTTGGGGGGAAGCTCTTTTAATGTATGTTCACACAAAAAATAGAACTGAACACAGTTTAACAGAAGGTCTAACGCCACAAGAAATATGGACAGGATTCAAACCTTCGACAAGGCACTTTAGAATCTTTGGCTCACTAGCATTTGTTCATTTGCCTAAAGTTAAACGAAATAAACTTCAGCCTAGAGCTTTGATAGGAATTTTAGTTGGATACGCAAATAAAACTAAAGGATATAGGATTTACGTTCCAAAAGAAAGACGAATTGTAGAAACTATACATGTGCGTATAGATGAAAGCAGAAACGGCGTAAGAGCATTATTCGGGAAAAATAATGGTTATAAATACACTAAATTTAAGTTTTGATGAATGCCCAACTGAACAAAATTTTAAAAACGCAACGCTAGATCTCAATCATGAAATTCCGGGTAGGAGCTGAAGTGACGATGAAGACGAAAAATCTCAGGAAAGTAAAATCTTAAGTCCTATAAATATTTCCGAATGGAAACGCATCGAAAAACCGCGAACAAAAAGCACAAGAATTGATGTTTATTATTATACTCCGGGTACAAACGTACGACTAAGGTCTTTAAATGACGTAAAAAAGTACTGTAAGAAAAATAAAGTAGCTTTTGAACCCAATAAATTTGATTTCATTCCGAAAACAAAACATTCTAACGCGGAAAATATAAAAGAAACTTCGAGTGATTCTGACCTTGATTTGAATGAAATTTTTCAAAATGAAATTTATAATGTTGAAATCCCTAGATAATTTGAAGATGTAAAAAATAGTCCAGATAAAGGGAAATGAAATGTCGCAATGAAGCAGGAAATAGACACAATGTACAAAAGAAGGGTTTGGCGGTTGGTAGATCCTCCAAAAAATGCCACAATATTAGGTACTAGATGAGTTTATAATATAAAAAATACTGAGAAAAATGGTAGAAAGTATAAAGCGAGACTTTGTGCAAAAGGTCATGAAATGAAACAGGGAATCCATTATCAGGATATATTTTCACCTGTCATTAACTTTTCTATCATAAAATTAATGTTCATTTTATTGGTATCTATGTTAAAATGGCATCATGTGCAATTAGATGTGAAATCAGCCTATTTTTTTATATGGAACTTTAAAAGAAACTATCTTTATGCGCGAGCCGCCTGGTTTCATAGTTAAAGGTGCTGAAAATAAAGTTTGCTTGTTAGAAAAATCTATTTATGGTTTAAAACAAAGTGGACGGGAATGGAATTCGGAATTGGATAGTATTTTACGTAATATTGGTTTTCATAAGTTAAAATGGTGTAACTGTTTGTATAAAATGCAAAATAATGCTGTTTTAGTTGTCTATGTAGATGATTTTGTATTATTTGCTAAAGATGAAAAAATTCTGAAATTAGTAACTAAAAGGTTAAAAAATAGTTTAGAAATTACTGAAATAGGTGTGACAAAATATATGCTTGGTGTTAATTTTGAGAACATTAATGATTCAATATTTCTTCATCAAAAAACTTATATTGAAAAATTAGAATTAAAATTTAAAGATTTGCCTAAGAGTTACGTTAAACTACCTTTTAAAACTGGTTATGTTTTACCAAGTAAAGTTAACGAAAGTGAGATAGTAGAAAATGAAATCATGAAAAAATTTCCATACCCAACGTTGATTGGATGTTTGTCATTTTTGGCTTCTAGATCGAGGCCAGACATTAGTTTTTCTGTAAATGTAATGTCACAATTTTGTAATGGATATACTTATCAACACTGGTTATCAGTAGTAGATATTTTGAATTATGTTTTTGCCACTAAAACTTATAAAATTAATCTTTCTAATATAGACTCATTAAATTTGTGTGCATATTCGGATGCTAATTGGGGGCGTCATTTAACTAAAAGACATTCAAGTAGTGGCTATATGATTTATTTTTGTAATGTTCCGTTTGCTTGGAAATCGGCAAAGCAAAAATGCATAGCACTCAGTTCCATGGAGTCAGAATTTATTTCCTTGACTGAAAGTGTAAAAGAATTAACTTGGTTCTCCAGAATTTTAAATGAACTTAATTTATGTGGTAGAATTAAACCTATTCAGTATTGTGATAATGAGTCTGCAATCTATTTTTCGAAAAATAGTCAGGAAAATTTTAAAACTAAGCATATTGATATAAGGTGTCAATTCATTAGACAAATGATTAATGAAAATATTTTTGATTTGAAATTTGTGAACTCTAAAAGTAATAGAGCGGACTTTTTGACAAAACCTCTTTTGTTTGTGAAATTTCAAAATGCTATTGGTAAGATTTTTGAATAATTGTTTTCTGTTTAAAACAAAAAATGCATTTACGACATGACTTTACGATCCGCTTGTTGGAAATTACATTCTGTCGTAAATTGGCAACACGGTTTTCTTTAACAGTATGCAAATTTCTGCATCACTTAAAAGCATATATATAGTCGACTAGTATGTTTTGGCATCGACGATGTTGTAAGTTATCTTGTCAGTTGCACATTATGTTATTTTTGTAAATACGTTTGTTTTAATTCTAGCATATAAAATAAAATGCATCTATTTTTGATTTATATTATTGCTACATCATTGAATTATATGGACACTGCTTTAACTCTGCTAAACATTTGAACAACTTTAAAATTTACAAGACATGTGCAGATGAGCTGAATGAATTCACATCGGCATGTCAATATCAAAATGAGACAGTCCAGGATTTTGCCACTCGGTTAGAGAGCTTAGCTCTAAGATGCTTCAGAAAACAAGAAGGTGAGGACGTTGTAACGCCAAATTTAAAAAATAAATTAGTGTTAAATTAGTTTATAAATGGCTCACGGAATGAAATAAAAACTGCATTAATAATGCACGATCCCAAAAATTTTGATCAGGCTAAAGAACAAGCAGTACTTATAGAGAGGTAGCTGAAATTGCAAAATTCTCACATTAATGCTGTTCAGGGGGCAGAGATGGGGGTTACACAAGTAATTGTGGAGAGTCTAGGCAGAAAATGGAAGAGTTATAAAAACAATTTCAGGAATTTTCAGTCGATAAAAGAAACTCTAAGCGCCAACAGCAATTTGGGCAATATGTCGCTATTGATGCTGAAAGACAACGCCAACCACAGACTTATGTAAACAACTACCATCAACAGCAAGCTCGGAGTGAGGCAGATATTATCGTAAGACAGTAGGTTCACGAGGACCCATTGTCTGTTTTCGGTGTAACCAAGAAGGGCACATTGCTCGTTACTGTGGTCAACAGCAAAACTTTAGGCAGGATCAAGTTAGAAGTAGGGAACAGGATGGCAATCAGCAAAATTTAAACATGTAGAGGGGTCAAATGGTAAGGGACAGCCAGCTTGGAAGGATACCCCATATGTCTTTGGATTTTTTGATAAAATGATTTTGACCTTACCAATTATTGAAGTAGAATTGTATAATAATAGGACAAAAATCTTGCTGGATAGTGGGGCAACAAAAAGTCTAATTGCTGCGGAAACATGTAAGATTTTAAAATTGGACATTCATAAAAGTGGGACTGATAATTTGACTGCTATTGGAGGAGTTAATATCAGGGTATGTGGGAAAGCAAATTTGAAAATACATTTGCAAATTATACGTTTTGGTTGGTCGGTTGGTTGTGTTTTTTTTTTCTCGCAAGAGCCTTGTAGGCTATACTGCGCCAGACAATGGCATTGCTCAAAAATAAAAACGTTAAAACCAAAACTTCTAAAGTTTTAAAAGCATTTCTAAAATCATCACATATACAAAGTTTAAAATTCTAAAACTAGAAACACATTGAAAAAGACAAGGACGACACGAAATTAAGGACAAAGAAAAAGAACTAAATCAAACACATAAAGCCAGTTTCTTGAAGAAAGGGGAACAAATTTGGGTGGATGGTATCCCCTAGCAACTCCTTTAAAGTTGGATTAAAATAGTTAAAATATTTATGGAGTATACGATTAAAATTAGGACAGTTACTAAGAATGTGTGACACTGTCTGAGTAATATTACATGTTTGGCATGTTGGAGCTGATTCAAGACATAAGAGATATTTATGGGTGAACCTGGTGTGTCCAATGCGAAGTCGAGTAATTAAAACTTGTTCTTTCCTGGAAAGCTGCAATGGCCTGAATCCTTTCGTGGAAGGCTGGATAGAATGCAGTTTATTTTGACATTCTGTATTCCAGGCCTGTTGCCAGTGTGTGTTAACACATTCATGAATGGCGTTTTTAATATCATCGAAAGGAACATTATCATTGACCTGGATATTTGCAGCTTTGGCAGCTATATCAGCTGCCTCATTGCCCGCTATGCCAACGTGACCAGGAATCCAACAAAATATAACTTGAAAATTATTTTGCAAAAGACTTTTATATAAATGATAGGGCTGAATGACTATATGATGGCTACTATTGTTGCAGTGGGTGATGGCCTCCACTGAACTCTTTGAGTCAGTGTATATAATCCACTTCTTGTATTCTCACCTTCAATCTGCGTCATCCAAATCGAGAACCATATCTTGCATCACCGAACAATTTTTAGCTAGTAATTTTCATTTCCCCCATGTTTTCAAATATAATGTAAAAAAAAAAAAACTAAAAACATTTGATTTTCCATTGCCGATCAACTTTAGGAAATCTTAAGGTGTAAAATGTTCTGCATTTATCATGCCACAGATTTATAAATTCTATTGGTAATTATTTATGAATTGTCAAAAGCCCATATGTTTGCTTTTCAACTCTGCCTCCCTTTCCCTTCAGAATATTGTATTATTTGAAGTAGTGTAAACATTTCTGAATATCAAATTAAGCTGAGGCTACAATTTTATGCCTGCAACCTGAAACTCTCAATAAATAATGCGTGATAAGTTAATGCATTTTTAAAAGCAGAAAAAGTATGCAATTGGTGAAAAAAAAAACTGTTGAGCAAAAATTTTAAAGAACTGTAGGAATAATTAATAATTATAATTGACATAATAACTCTGATTTTGAATAGAAAATGAAAGTAAGGAAAAGGAATCATTGGCCTAGTACAAGTCACATCTTTTTATAACAATTGACTAAGTCTGTTGGATTCCCTGAATTCTAATGCTGTCCCAAACACATGCTTAACATTTTAAACTGTTTAATTTTCCAGAATCTTTTTTGAGCCAAAAACAAAGTTTGATAGAAACTAATGCTACTTTTTAAGAATGCTCATGGTTTGAACTGATTCAGATGCAACAGGAATGACATTTTTGAATGAGTTGACATTGAATAACGAGCCTACAAATAATATATAAACAAAAGACAATTAAACAAGGTTCAAACTAAAGGTAAGAATAAAATTATCGATGTCCAAGCGGTGAATTTACACAGTAAATTAAAAGGAGCAAGTTTTATAGAAGCCGATGCAAACAGATTGTGAAATTTGCAAATAATCGAGCTTAGGCACGTAAGAAACAGATCTAAGTCGAAAAATTTCACAAGCAGGTTATGCATCATTCAGGTCGAGTGGTGAAAAAGCTGTTTTAGAAATTAAATAGTTCGTTTTTAAGCGGAAGAATTTTAAGCCTGTCCCAAGATTAAAAATAGTGTGAAGAATACGTTTTTAACGAAATATTTTGTAAAATATCTATTGATCACATTAAATACCTAGGGAAAAGTACGCTTTTGGCTATAAATACTTTCAGAAAGGTATTTTAAATTCGGC
>JAXGGA010021986.1:0-15726 GCA_038373865.1 Uloborus plumipes | reverse complement strand
GAATTCAAAGCGAGTACAATATAAATCAATAACTGTACAAAGTATTAGCAATTTTTAACTAATGCTGGGAAGAATTTCACTGGAAATTGCTTCAAATTTTTGCTTGAATATACATGTAATTATACAAAGTATTCACAACTCATTCTCTTGAAATTCAATTCTAATTACAAACTTTTTCTAGCTTTACAAACTTTTTAACATCATAAATGTTCAGGTCAAAAAAAGAACTTATTTAGAGTTAAAATATGCAGTTAATTTAAAAAAAAGCTAAAAGTTTTGTGTTAACCATCCTTTTTCTAAGTTCATAACCATTGTTTATAAATATGTCACTCAAAAATAAATAAATAAATAAAACTAAAACTACACAAGAGTTTCATTAAATAGATGTTAAGAATGACAAATCCATCAAAAATATCTTTCAGCTGAAGAAATTGAAACAAATGGCTAGTTTTCAAACTTTACCGAGGTTTTCACAGACCTAAGTTTTAAAATAAAATAAAACTTTCAGTTTGGATGAAAAATAATACAAAAAAATATGAGTTAAAGCTTTGCAGACCACTGAGAAATTATCTGCAAGCTAAAGTTTCAATTGCTGTAAAGGATGCAAAAAGATTGCATGCACACATCCTGACGCTATTTTCCGACGATTTCAAGAATTTAAAACATTGAGGCTAAAATAGAAATAAAAATATCGACATTTAAACCAAATATTTTAGTAATTAATCCGTGTCAAAAAGGCAATGTTTGCAACGAAAGCGTTTTGGCGCAACTCGGGCGCAAAATAAGCAAAAAAATACGTTTTGGAGCACTTTGGAGCAGGTGGTATTCGGCGGCGCACATCGGCGCAATTGGAGCAGCTTTGGGATCACTGCACCTGGACCTGTGATGACGTCATCAAAATGGCCGCTTTTACAGGTAAATACGTTTGTTTAACTCCCCTTAAAACTCCATCATGTATTTAAATATTTCAAAACTCAACTATATAATCTGAAAGCGCTTTAAAAGATCTATTTAGAAATATTTAATTTTTCTTTCTAAGGTCAAGGGCCCACCTGTGATGACATCATCAAAATGGCCGCTTTTACAGGTAAATACGTTTGTTATACATTTTCAATTTAAAATTGTTATAACTTTTCAACTATTTGTCTTAGAAAATAAAACCAAGCACTATAAAAAAGCTCTTTTAAAGCGCTTTCGGATGATATATTTCAGTTTTGCAATATTTAAATCTATGATGGAGTTTTAAAAAGTTACATGAGCGCATTTACCTGTAAAAGCGGCCATTTTGATGACGTGATTACAGGTGGGCCCTTGACCTCAAAAAGAAAAATTAAATCTTTCTAAATAGATCTTTTAAAGCGCTTTCAGATGATATATTTGAATTTTGAAATATTTAAATCTATGATGGAGTTTTAGGGGGAGTTAAACGTATTTACCTGTAAAAGCGGCCATTTTGATGACGTCATTACAGTTGGGACCTTGACCTCAGAAATAAAAATTAAATCTTTCCAAATAGCTCTTTTAAAGAGCTTTCAAATGATACATTTGAGTTTTGCAATATTTCAATCTATGATGGAATTTTAAGCAATTAAACGAACATATTTACCTGTAAAAGCGACCATCTCGATGACGTCATCACGGGAGTTCATGACCCCTGATCAAGTGTCTCCCGGCGGTATTTTGTTCTTATATATGTACATAAGCTCTGTACCAAATTTCACACTGGTATCCGGAAGAGAAATATTTCGGCTGTTTTTGTCGCTAACTCCACAGACTAAACGTTCCTTCTCGGAATGCTTCTAACAATAGCAGCACCGCTGGGAGATTATTGTGGAGTTCTTAGGAGACTAATTTGAGCATGGTTATGTTACCGCCGCACCAGATTTCCCAGTTTTCTTTCTTCGGTCGCAATTTGGCTACCTTTCTAAAAGATTTTGGATACTACATGTAGTCTTCTCGTAAACAATATAATTCTTAAAAATAAATAAAAAAATAAACATCAAAATGAACATTTAGCTTTTTTTCAACATACTAAATGAAATCCTTGGCCTGAAAAACATATAATTTGATATAAAAACCTATTTTGTGTGAGTTAAATTGCAAAAGCAGTAGCATAGGTCGCCATTTTGAAAAACGCCGCCATCTTGGATTAAAACGGTTTTTGAAAGTGCCTCTGGGTCTTAATCTCAATGTATAGCCCTAAACAACATTCCCACCAAGTGCCATCTTCTTATCACGATTTGCAGTTTTCCAACAGTTAGCTCCCGGGCTAATAGACAACGTTGCAACATTTTTCATGTGAAGATAGTTTTCTCCTTAACACAGTGCGTTTAGATAACCTCTAATTTTTACAAAGAATAAAAGTTTTGTATTAAATTGCTACTAATTATTTAAAAAATAGTAATTAAAAGTACTCTTAAATTGGAGTGCTCAACATAGACTCCCCCTCTCCTGTATTTTTGATTTTTATGTCCAATTAACGTATTTAGCAATGTTTAAATGCAATATTATTAACAATAACATGAAAATTGGTTCTAAGAAATTTGATAAAATATAGAAAAATTAGGAAAATGAAAAACAATCTTCTTCGAGAAATAAATTACTTACTATTTCTCAAATCAGAATTTTACAAGAGAGAAAAACAGTGATGGTAAAATTGCGTGTATTAAAACAATCATCCTTATCATTAATCGGCCGATTATCAAAGGCCGATTAATCTGTAAACGGCCAACTTACTTATCTGTGCATCCCTAATATAATCTATTTCCCCCTGTCGTTTCATCTTAGAGAAAAACTTTCGACTATCTGGTGTAACATTTCTGAGTCTTTTGACATTCGCGCCCACTCCATTGCAACAACATAAATCCGCTATTCATTTTTAGGGCTAATTTATATTTCCAGAGTCATCCCATTTACACTCAGTAGCAAGAGCATCAGGAGCCATATTTGAGGTTAGGTTTATATCGCTAGATGCTTATTTTTAGCCAGACTAGACATGTGTTTCGGAGATAGTTGTTTTCTGAATATAACGGCATATATTTTGATATCTCCATATATTATTTCTCTAAGCCGAATCCTATACCCGGTCGAAACTCGCTCATTTCTTTATCGAATTGCAAGAAAATTTATGATTTTGAAGCTTATCCCGCGGGCTATTGACGAAAATTAGACCCACCCTCTAAAAAGTGTCGGTTCGTTTTTTATTCGAACTTCAATTTTT
The DNA here is from genome assembly GCA_038373865.1 of Uloborus plumipes. Lineage (NCBI taxonomy): Eukaryota > Metazoa > Arthropoda > Arachnida > Araneae > Uloboridae > Uloborus > Uloborus plumipes. The sequence goes on along the minus strand of JAXGGA010021986.1, from coordinate 12,506 downwards.
GGGCACAAAATTGACTCTATCTAGCGAAATAATTGTCGTATCGTCTCCATTTTGATTTCATTCGAAAGATTAAGAAAAATGCGTTCTTTAGAACGTTTCTCCGCTAGCGCCGCGTAACGAGAATCTCGAAAATCCACGTTTAAGCGACTTATAAGCGATTGAAGTTTGAAAAAGTTAAATTTTTTGCTCAACTGCTAAAATCGTTATACCATTGTTGTTCAAATCCATTTTAAATGCGACATTTCAAGCCAAGGCTTAGCTCGGTAAACCTTAATTGCAACTTTTATTGTTTCAAAATACTATGGTAGTTTTGCGATAACGTTAGTATTTAGTTTAGTAGTAGCCTTGGGTATTTGATTTTAATCGGACAGATAATGAAGCCAATAAAAATTGTCGTATTAAATTTTAAGTGAAGAGTTTTTTTTTTTTTTTTCTTTTTTTGCGGAATTCCGCACGGGTCACCTAGTATAGTTTTTATTTTTATTAAAAAATTTGTATGATAGTATACTTTCATTATAGCTTACAAATATAAAACTACAGGAAAACAAATATAAAACTACAGGTTGCATGTGGCACCTTTAATGCCGAAAAGTTGTAGCACCAGCAGATACCCTTCACTTGACCTTGACCCTTGAAGGTGCCATACGGAGTCGAGTAGCACTCTATGGCAGTGTCGTACTCAGGGGGGTGGGCTTCAGCCCCCTCCGAAATTTTCAAAACGAATTTTTGCATTTAAGCTTTAATATTTTTTTTTCCCTTCTTTCTTTTTCAGTCGGAACATCAGAAAAGTTTTCAGATCAAATTATAAAGTATAAGACAAAATTAAAAGAACATAAAAAAATGAATTTGTTTTGATTGTTTTAACAAAAGTATTTTACTGTACGCGTCACGTTTATGATTATTTTAAGCAAATCAATTTTATTTTTTTTATTGCAAATATATATGTTTCAGAAACACCGATTAATGCTTGTTCATTCATGTAACTCGTTTAATTTTATTTAAAGAAATGTGATTGAATCCCAGTACTAGGAACAATAGTAAAATTAATCGCAAAATTAACGATATTAAGGCACTAATTCTACAAAATATTGCAAGCATGTAATTCAAGAACACCTCCGTCAGTAAAGAAAAAATTTCAAACTTAATTTTTATCATTTTCTGTTTTCATCAAAGCGCTTTTTTTTTATAGCTATTATAACGATTAAAAATATAATGATGATGCATTTTTATCATATTAAATTAACATTGATATCACAAATTCGAAACATTTACTTCCCTTAGCTACGTTTTATGAGGTCCCCCCTATCTCCACAAGTCTCGGCTCAGCCCCCTCCCCCCCTGAAACGATTTGTCTGCGTACGCCGCTGCTTATGGGTGCCTTATGTCACCGAATGGGTGTTCCATAGCACCCTATAAGTACCCCAGGGAACCGAATGGCATCTTCAAGGGTGCCATAGGGAGCCAAGTGGCTGCTGCTGGTGCTGGTGCTACAACTTTTCACCCTCAAAAGTGACACATGTAACTCGTAGTTTCAACAGTGTAGGGGACCGGAAAGTCATGTTTTTTTTTCCCCCTAACAAATCAACGGTTCAAAGTTTTTATTTTCAAATCAATTTGTTATCTGAACCTGAACCACATACTATACGGGTGCATTACCTAAATGAATCATTGATTGAAAGCACCGTTTCTTCTCTCAGAAACGAAATGAACCATTTTGTTTCTGTCCTTAACCTGTTAACCGGGGAATTAGCTATTGCTCAACTCGTTTCACAATGGGGACTTTTTTTTCGCAGCGATAAGTAATATCACCCCTCAAATAATAAAAGAATATCGTTTTTAACTTATGATTTTTATTTATTTTGATAAAATATTTTATATTTTTAGCCATATTTTGTTGAAAATAAAAAGTACTCAAGTCATAAATTTATTACTAATAAAAATATATAAAACACTGAAATTCACAATAAGAATATTCAAATCCGAGGATTATTACAAACATGTAAGATACTGAAATGCAGACTAAAATGAATCCAAATTATGGTAGCTCAAAGTATAGATCATGCAGCTCCCGTTTTCCCGTTAATAGCGCTCAAGTTACAGATTACAAGAACATGAAAATTCATGACGCATCGACAATATGATGGCATATATATAACCACTCTAAGATTTAATAGATAAGAACAACGTAGAACGTGATGCGTTCAATATATTACGATTAATTTCCATGACGAACAATTTCGTCATGCCCATTGCTGTAGGCTTTTATGTATGACGAAATATTTCGTCATACCCAGTTAACAGGTTAAGTTTCGTTCTTTGTGAAGTTGCTCAATATTTCTGTTAATAAGAGAGGGTCCACAACTTAAAATGTTTTCAAAGTGGTGACAGAACTGTGCCACTATTAAATTTATTAGTGATAGCCAAAAGTCTGAAACATGGAACAAAGTACAAGTGCTATGGTACCATGATACCGGTTATTATTGTGATATTTTTAGAGACATTTTCGATTTTTTCGGAACTTTTTTCTAATTTATATTTTAAAAAAATCTCACTATGCATTGCGCATTGAAACCTATTTTCCTACATTTCTTTTTTTATTTTATACGATTTTTAATTAAGTTCTACGCTTATCCAAAAGAAAACAAAAAAATCTTCAACGTATTTTAAATGTTAAGAATATTTTCATCCAAAAGTCATTGCTTGAACATTCTAATCTTGTTTTTCCAACTAAGCTATATGCTTCATGTATCCATATCAAAATGCACAAATACTAAAACTAAAAGATATTTTGATAGTTAAACATACATATATTTTTTATAATATTACCAAAGCTATGTACTGTTTCTAAAAACAAAAATTTATTTCACTATTTATACCGTCAGTAACTGTGTAATTCTTGTCTAAATTTTCAATAATACTAAATTTGTTAGTTGTGTTGTTTTGATGAGAATAAAATGTTCATATGGCACCGATACATGAAATCTGAGAGATTTTTGAATTGGAAACTCATTTTCCCCCCTGGTCAATTACTTGTTAAACTTATTTTATTCAAGTTTACATTGTAAAATTTATTTAAAAATTGTGTTCGCGTCTAAGTTATTTGATTAAAAATATGATTTTTCGTTGAGTTTTGTCGTTATTTTATTGTCTCTTAATAAATCATCTTCTCTACTAATGATAAAGCTGAAGGTGGGTCAGTCTTTCTTTCTGTCTGTCCCCCGCGTCGCGGCAAAACCGTTTGATCGATTTTCATAAAATTTGGCACAAAATTAGTTTGTAGCATGGGAATGTGCACTACGAAGCGTTTTTTCGAAAATTCTATTCTGTTCTTTTTCTATTCTAATTCTTAGCTCATTTTTCATACAAATTTTATAACATGGGGAAGAAATATTTCATACACATTTTCAAGTCTTATGTTATTCGAAAGCTTGAAATTTTCTGTTAAGAAATAATGTCAGTTCGAAGGTTCTACGAGCATTAGAAGAGCTGCAATAATTGATTATAGGATCCCGGAATTCAAGGTAATCTTTGGTAAAACCTTCCACGCATTTACGCATGCGTGAGGTCTTCTCTGACCTTTCTAAAATGGGGGTGTTAGGTAAGATAACAATAAGGGGAAGAACAATAAAAAGCATTTTGAGCCGTATTGAACAATGTGGAACGATGCTTATTTGAAATACATAGTTTAGTTGGATACGTCAAAAGGATATAGCAAATGCAAGTTTTAAATTGGAAACTTCGGAAAGTTATCACCCATTACCCATCTACCCTTTTTTAAGTGGAACGAGTGTCTGGCGAGGTTTTCAAGGGTGGACTGGACAGTATCCCTCTGTCACAGCAACGATGTTGACGTTTTCTTCAGTTAGAAAAGTTTCTGAAACGCCAGATCTTTGAAACTGATTCCTCTCCAATCGTCCAACTTCTAGCTGTGCTATAGAGAAGAATACACTCCCCTTCTACTCTTTGTTACATCGCATATGCTCCAGCTACTGGAATTCGAAAAGAAAAATTAAATCTGAAACCAACGTTTTTTTTTTTTTTTTTTGCTCTCCGCGAGTCGCTTTGATTTATTCGTAAGCAAAAACGAAATATGTACTTTGATGGATGCCAAGGTCAGATTACTGACGTCATGATCCGTAAATTGTAGTCATTCATTCTTCACCTATTCCAGTGTACAAATATTATTCGTTTTTCTGAGAATTGATATTTTATTTACACGAGAAACTAGCTGTCGTGGCCGTCACGAAACTTTCTTCTATATCTATCTTATGAATTCCGGTTACAAAATAAAATACGTACTCGCCAGAATAATTGGAGACAGCAGCTCCAATTTCCCAATTATCGTAATAACCCGGCAAATGCAGAATCAATGAGCGAAATTGGAAATCATTGCAAAAGCCTTGTTTAGATTAATTGCAAACATTTTATTTTTAGTAAAAAGAAATTGGCAATAGTTAAAAATTTCAAATCATTGAAAGTTTTCAGCTGTTTTGATAATTAAATAGCGTGAAAGCGATTTTTTAATGAATTAATTTTTCGCATTGTTGACTAAGCGCAAAAATCACCCCACCCTCCCCCTGGGGCGATTGGCGCCAAAATTTAATCGATGCTTGCTTCCAGAATGAGTTAGTGTTATTCCAAATTTCATTCAAATCGCAGCAATATTTCCCGAGATACAGTAGGTGCAATGACAAAATAAGCACTTTTGATTGCTCCACCCCCCTTTGAGATATTGACACACAAATTGAATCAGCTTTTGTACTCAATAGGGTCTACCTATGAACCTATTTTCGTTTGATTCTGCCGGTTACTTTCTGAGATATAGCAGTCACCCCCACGCAGAACACGTGCGATTGCTCCACCCCCCTTCGAGATATTGACAAACAAATCAAATCAACACCTGTACTCAGTAGGGTCTACCTATGGACCAATTTTCGTTTGATTCCGCCGGTAACTTCCTGAGATATAGCAGTCACCCCCGCGCAGAACACGTGCGATTGCTCCACCCCCCTTCGAGATATTGACAAACAAATTGAATCAGCTCCTGTACTCAGTAGGGTCTACCTACAAACCAATTTTCGTTTGATTCCGCCGATTACTTCTTGAGATATAGCAATCACCCCCGCGCAGAACACGTGCGATTGCTCCACCCCCCTTCAAGATATTGACAAACAAATTAAATCAGCACCTGTACTCAGTAGGGTCTACCTATGGACCAATTTTCGTTTGATTCCGCCGGTTACTTCCTGAGATATAGCAATCACCCCCGCGCAGAGCACGTGCGATTGCTCCACCCCCCTTGGAGGAATTCGCTAAACAAAGTCAGGTGCACCAGTTCACATGGTGGTACATATGTGCAAAAATTTTTGTTCGATTTCATGCAGTAGTTTTTGCTCTAGCGCGGCCACAAAAACTGGTCACACACATACAGACTCACACACAGACAGACAGACACACAGACAGACACACAGACAGACATTTTCCAAAAATGGTCGAAATGGACTCAGCGCACCTCAAAACGTGCAAATCCGTCAAAATTCGACATTCGAAAATTTTCACGAAACCAATACTTTCTTCTATATATTAGATATAGAAGAAAGTAAAAATGTGATAATTATTTTTTGAACAACTCTAGTACTAGATACATGATAATTCTAAGGTTGCTATATGCGAAAGTAACAAATAAGTAGCTTAATATTTCTCCAGTTCTTTCGTCGACAAATGTAGCCGAAGCGGCATTTTGACAATCATTTTGTCGCCAAATCTTAGTATGTATTAAAAGCCATTAAAAGTAAAATATCTATGTAAAAGTTATTTATCTGTCCATATGTCAATAGAGAGAAAAAAAAAAGGTTTTTTCACATTTCGTTGCTAAATTTGACACCAAATGTAGCCAAATTGCCATTCTGGGGTTCATTTTTGTCGCCGAGTGCCTAGGTTTGAGAAGCGTAAACGTGGTATTTCTGTAAAAGGGTTTTCTCTGTCATATCTGTATCAATGCAGAAAAAATAAGCTATCTTCACTACGCAACGAATGAGATCTGTTTTACTTGTTACGCACAAAGCTTGATTACGGCGGGATTGGGGCCTCATTTTTTTAAGGGGCCCCTAGTTTTCTAAAAACTGATGCACAGCGTTAAAGAATTATGTATTTTTGAAAAAAAAAATAATGATTCATAAATTGAAAATAAAAACAATCTGTTTTGATACTGAAATTAGTATTTCTCTTATTTAGTTAATTTTATGTAAGGAAAAAAGATTGCTTTGTTGACAATTAGCTATGAAACTCTTGAGCTAAAATGGATATAAAAAATCTGGTATGGACCCCACACTACTTCCTTTTACGTGTAAATTTCTTAGTAGTTGCCTTAAGTGTTAAAAAAGTGCTTGGAGTGAGCAAGGTAACAATTCAAATATTTACTCCCCTAATCTGTCACAAAACAATGCAAAAAATATTTTACAATGGTTAATTTTTTAAATATTGCTGATTTTAATATCATTCAGTGAACTTTTCGCAAAATATCGCCAATAGCGCCAAGTTGAACCCAAATTCAAAAAATAATTTTTTCGCCAAATTTGTCGCCAACTTGGTGATATGTCGCCAAGCTGGCGTCAAACACTTGGCGACCAAAAACATGGCGACATGTCGCCAAGTGGTCGCGCCAATTCATATCACTTGAGTCTGTATTGAAATTAACATTGATTTACCCCAAAAAAGGTGTAAAAGACCCCCTTGGGAACATTCGAATGCAATCACAAGGGGAGGTGCACAACTAGACCCCCCCCCTCAGAGCCTACATACCAAGCTAGAAGTTTCTACGGCATATAGTTTTTGAGTTATGCGACATACATCCGCACATACGTATACACAGACGTCAGGAGAAAACTCGTCGTACTTTACTCGGGGGTGATCGAAATGGATTTTTCAGCTGTTTGTATGTTGTTAGGTACATATGCACGTGCTGATAGGTCGAAAAAACTACACGACATTCATTCGGGGGTGAGCAAAGTCAAAATTTATACCGAAATTTGAGTGAAATTTTTTTCGTGATCGCAATACTTCCTTTACTACGTAAAAGGAAGTAAAAATCAGTATCAGGGCTGGACATTATGCATACAGTGCAACTACATAGGTCCTTGCAGAGCGACATACAAAGGTCCCCAAAAAAGGCTTGTATCGCTGCTGAGAAACAGTTAAAAGATATTTTTTTTTGTTGAAAAGGCAGAACATAGAAGAGGGGCTCCAAAGCATTGTAGGCCTTATGCCTCACTTTTAGTTAGTCGAGCCCTGGTTACGCATATTTGTATCAAGCATTTGTATTGCTACCTAGATAGCAAGAACATTCGTTACGAACAAGTGTGTTTACTTTCGAACAAATTTAGAAAATGTAGAATAGCTAAGAGAAACACTGAACTACATGCTTGAAAACTCGATTGATCATATAGGTTGCACCATTGAAACGATTTAAACATTTGAGGAAATTATTATTTTTCTATTTTTACTTCCTTTTACGTAGTAAAGGAAGTATTGTGATCGCGAAAAAAAAATCACTCAAATTTGAGTCTAAATTTTGATTTTGTTCACCCCCGAATGAATGTATAGTTTTTTCGACCTGTCAGCACGTGCATATGTACCTACCAACATATAAGCAGCCGAAAAATGCTTTTCAACCACCCCCGAGTTAATTAAGACGAGTGTTCTCGTGACGTCTGTATGTACGTGTGTGCGGATGTATGTGCGTATGTGTGTCGCATAACTCAAAAACTATATGCCGTAGAAGCTTCTAGCTTGGTATGTAGGTTCTGAGGATGGTCTAGTTGTGCACCTTCCCTTGTGGTTGCATTCGAATGTTCCCAAGGGGGTGTTTTACCCCCTTTTGGGGCTAAATCAGTGTTAATTTCAATGCAGACTCAAGTGATATGAATTGGCGCGACCCCTTGGCGATATGTCGCCAAGCTTTTGGTCGCCAAGTGTTTGACGCCAACTTGGTGACATATCGCCAAGTTGGCGACAAATTTGGCGAAAAAATTATTTTTTGAATTTGGGTTCAACTACGTGCTATTGGCGATATTTTGCGAAAAATTCACTGAATGATATTAAAATCAGCAATATTTAGAAAATTAACCATTGTAAAACATTTTTTGCATTGTTTCGTGGCAGATTGGGGGAGTAAATATTTGAATTGTTACCTTACTCACTCGAAGCACTTTTTTTAACACTTAGGCAACTACTAAGAAATTACACGTAAAAGGAAGTAGTATGGGGTCCATACCAGATTTTTATATTAACTGATAGTTTTTTTTCAGAAAAAAATGTCAGTTCTTAAGGTAATTATTGCCTAAATATTATTTTAGAAAAAATAAGGTGGGAGTGCAACGAAGGGGATGGGATGGGGGGGGGGGGATAGCGCTGACTAAGCAATTGACTTTTTTGAGGAGTGTATTAATGAGAAGATTTGGTTTAACGTGGGAAAGGGGGTGATCTGCTGTAGCATTTGAGAGGGTTCACCATCACCTTTTGGGGGGGGGATGGGAAGCCCTGAATAAAGAGTTAAAGCCCATTTAACCACACACAGTTGTTGTAGAAAATCCGATTTTAGTATAAGAGAAAGTAGATTCAGTCAATTTTAGAGGCACATGTTGCGTTTGATTGATATCTTGTCATGAAAATATTTTTCCAAAGCAAAAATTCAGTGAAACTACAAAAGAGTTTAAAACCATTGCACTGGTAGCTCAAGAATGTTTTGATTACACGTGTTTTGGAATAACTATTCATCAGACCTTCACTACACAAAACTATTCTAGCGAAGAAGAAAAAAAAAAGGGGGGGGAGAGGGATCTGGATATTTCGAAGTATAATTCTTCTGTGAAATTTCTAAGTTTACAGCAACCCGTTCAGGTGACAGGAACGAAATTTAGAATCTGTAGAACAAATGATTGCAATCCATAAAAGAATTTCGCTATTCATCGAATTCGGAGATTTCGATCTTCTTTTCTGGACTGTTCTTCGACCGTTGCAATGAATATTCAAAGCGCGGGGAAGGTCACTGCGTCACGGCTTTGCGCATCCACGCGCGGTGACGTAATTTTCCCGCGGATGTTAACCCGAAACTCGACGATTGAGAAGAGTTGAGAGGATTGCGCGCTTACTACAATGAGCGTTAATGGTTTTGAAGGATGTTTACACAATTAAACAATAAGGTTTGCATGTAGCTTGTTTGGAGAACTTCGATTGTTTGTTCTGATGTATGGCCATTCAACTGTTTATTTGGAAGTTCAGAAACCTATTTCAATGTCATTTTTTAAATAATTTGCAAATAATGCACAAAGAAATGCAATCAAAACATGATTATCATGATACTTAAAGTGAAAGTGGGGTTCAATTTTAACAAAGCATAAAGGGGAAAAAGGAGCCATATTCGGTCGTACATAGTCAGTGTCACCAACAAAAGAGTTTAGATCTAACTGGTACCGAATTAAATAATAATTCCCTCGTTCCTAATCATTGATACAAGGGACATCCAACGCTGTTTCGCCAATTTTGAAAAGAATGTTACTTTCTTTGATATCGGATTTCTAAGACGGCAAGTGCTCGATGTCAATAAATTAAGTTCAACAAATTTGATTCCTCCGATTCTAAATTAACTTGCCCAGTGAAAAATCCGATAACAATGAAAATAGCATATAGTTTTCTACAAGAGAATAAATCAAGAAACATTGGAAAGAATCGTCTAATAATTAAAAGAACTGCTATGGAAGTTAGTACACGTTAGATATAAGCTTCTATGTTGATGACTGGCATGTAAATGTGAAATTTTTAAAGCAAACTAGACAAAAAAGTAGTACAAAATAAGACAAGAAAAAAACTGAAAATGCACAAATCGTTTACTCAAACATACACAAACCGTTTTGCATAACTTTATACACAAACCGAAAATGTGTACCAAAAAGCAAGTGACAAAAGCAGCAATCCGTATTTATTGCAAAGATTTGCTATTTTTTTATTAAAGACTTTTTCTGTGCTTACTTTTGTCATGGTTTTCACGTTTTGCGTCCGGTTGCAGAGTTAAATGCAGCCGCGTGAACTTTAACGCACTTCCTCTCACTTCAGCTTTTTGTCTCCAGAAACAATGAAATAATAGTAATAATAAAACTGACGTTTGCTTTTAAATTTAACACATTAATCTCAAGGCTAACCAAAACAAAGATATATTTGCGGATTGTGGGCATTTAATCTTCACGTGAGCTATCCGACTGAAATTGTTGGAGATAAACCTTGCAATATTTAAGCAAAAGAAAAATGAAACGAATGAGATTAGCTAACAATCAACATATTAGTCCAGTTGAAAAATTTGCTTAAGTGACTTATTAAAAAAGGCTAATAAGGGCTGTAGAAAATACATTGGTAGTTCTTCAAATTGAACATTACGCTTGATGGCGTTTGACTCAAAGTAAGTTGATAAATTAACAAAATTGGAAACGGAATATTCTCATGAATAAAAAATAAAGTGTTCGTGAATAGCATTTTTAACGGCGTTCGTTATTTTCTCGGTGAACTATGCTTAACGGCATTTGTCTTCACGCAATTCTAAATCAATTTTAAAACGAAAAAACTTTGAAATAAAATATAAAAAAAACTTTTTAAATTTAAAGACTATTTCTGTCCGCTCATTCGCACTAAAAAGTATGAAATAAAGGGTGAAAATGCGCTTTGGGTCCCTGCTTGGCGCATTTTCAAAAAGTCGCCAATTTTTGCGTAATGCTTCTCGGAGCTTTCAATTCGTGAGACAACAAGAAAAAACGCGCCAGTTGGCGACTTTTTGAAAATGCGCCAAACAGGGACCCAAAGCGCATTTTCACCCTTTATTTCATACTTTTTAGTGCGAATGAGCGGACAGAAATAGTCTTTAAATTTAAAAGTTTTTTTTTATATTTTATTATGCTCTAACGTCAAAATTAGAAAAATATTCAATTGCATTTGCACATAATCTTTACTCTAATTATAAGCGTGAGCATATATTTCTGTAAAAGTGTTTTCTTTGCCATTTCTGACTCAATGCCGTAAAAGCAATATGTCTTCACTACGCAACGAATAATAAAAAAAAAAAAAAACACTCACATTTCTTACGCACTTTTATACTATGAAATATACCATACAGCAAGCAAGAATATTCATTACGAATGAATTTCTTAACAAACAAATAAGTTTGGAAAATATAGCTTAATCAAGAGGAAGCAATCCTGATCAAGCTCTATACTTGAGTCGATTATTTCAGAAAGGGTCAAAGTCATTCTTTTGCATCTACAAGCTCAAAATTTTTTTTTGCATTGAAAAAGGCGTTCCTTGTAAAGCTGAAACACGTGTTTGCAGTATCCCTGCTTATTTGTGCCTCCTTCTTAACGTTGTAATTTTCTCTACATTGAATTAACTGTTTTACTATCTACATCCAGAACCGGATTTAGACTTAATGGAGCCCTAAGCCATTACAGGCATGGGGCCCCCTTAAAACATAACGGCAATTGTTTTCTTATTCTCTTTGTGTTATTTCATTTGCCATACCCCCTGCCCCTATCCCGTGTGTTTTTTGTCCCGATACATGAACTTCTGTTTTGTATTTTTCGTTTTTTCAATGCTCCTGTTGTCGTTTTTTTTTTTCTTTTTTTTTTCGTTTTAACCAACCCGGGAGAGTCAAGATTATTAGGAGAGGGATGCAAGGACCCCCAATAAATGGAGTACAGAATATCCCCAATTTTAGGAATGGGCGTCTGGGGATTTCTCTCCCGACATTTTTTTTTTTGAAAAATATGCATAAAATTCAGCAATATAAGGCCATCTGACGGCTAATTAACCCCTTCCAGGCTCATTTTATTTCGGGATTACGGATCAAAAAATGTCAATTTTTTTATGCTTATTTTCATACATACATATCTTTTTAAACATAATAGCATCATTCGCATGCAACATTTCCTACAAATAAATATAAAAATATCTATTTAAATAAATGAGTAATTTCGGGATTACGGATCAAAAAATGTCAATTTTTTATGCTTATTTTCATGCATACATATCTTTTTAAACATAATAGCATCATTCGCATGCAACATTTCCTAAAAATAAATGTAAAAATGTCTATTTAAATAAATGAGTATTTACCTGCAAAGTTGGCTTTCTGTATGGCAGAAATCATTATACTTTGGATTCGGCGCCTACTCTTATCTTAAATCTACAGCTCAAAACACTGTATAGTTATGTTATCTAGTAGCAACAATAGTACATAAAAGCATCCGAAACCATAAAAGGGACATGTGAAATAATTCTTGAAAGACTGGTTGTGCAGCGTTAATTTTCACCGTGCCCAAGCTGCACTCGGAATGAGCCAGAATGGAACATTTCGCTTGCCCGAGTCCAGCTCGGGATAAGCCGGGAAGGGGTTAATGCAAAAAATGCATATGGAACAAAATGGGCAACAAGATTTTTTTACGGTTTCACACTTTGTTACAATTTAG